>KZ825803.1:248687-297810 GCA_003184645.1 Aspergillus ellipticus CBS 707.79 | reverse complement strand
AGAGAGAGAGAGAGAGAGAGAGAGAGAGAGAGAGAGAGAGTGTGTGTGTGTGTGTGTGTGTGGAGGAGAGGGGTTTAGGGTGGTCTTACGTGGCATATCCTGTGCTATGGAAATGGCTGGAGACGAGAGGGAGGTAGGTAGGTACCTAGGTAGGTGAGTGGGTGGTACAGGGAAATTTAAGGGGGGTGTTGTGTATCATTTTTATTTTCTTTTTTTTCTCTTTTTTTTCCCCTTGTCCTACTCGCCTTTTTCAATGTTTGCGGGTTTGTATCTAAGGGTAGGATATCTAATTCGAGGGTAGATAGATGGAGGGAGGGAGAGAGTAAGGATCACGAGAAGAGTATGGTCTGGTCCAGTCACACAAGGAAAAGGAGGAAAGGAGAGGAAGGTAGGTAGGTGGTCAGATAGAGTGGATGGATAGAGAAGTGAAACAAACAGTCCATTTAAATAACCCCCCAGAAACCCAACAATTTTTTAGGACAGGACAGACAACCAGCCAGCTAACCAGCCAAGGATATATAGATGAGAGAAAAAAAAATAGTTAGGGATGGACGAAGGAGAATGTTATGTACAAAATTATGGTATTCCAAAATGTGATGATAATAAACAAGAGGAAAAGGTATCAATATCGTAGGGTAGTCCAAAGGAAATTAATTAGATGGTTGTGGCGATAGCATCAGTCAGGGGCATGATGAATGAGTGATCATGTCCTTTGTTTTTGTTGCTCAAGCCTTGGTCTCCACGGACTCTTCGTTGCCGTTGGGGGGAGTCATGGTGCGCTTCGAGGAGCTCTCGGCGTGTTCGGGGCTCGTGCCGCCGATGACATCGCGGGTGATTTCGACGTAGTCATACTGGTTTTGTTGTTAGGGGGTTGTTCTTAATTGAGGGTAGTTATATGGAGAGAACTTACGGCAAATTCACCAATCTCAGCATCGTCAACACCCAGGATCTCTTCCTCTTCGGGAATACGCAGGTGAAGACCCGGGATCAGGTTGATGAGGAACAAAATGATGCAGCTGCCGAAGAAGGAGTATGCCATGCCGGAGATAGAGTCGGCCAGCTGGTAGCCGAGCTGGATGTAGTGGTGGTTGATCCAACCGCCGTCAATGACGGTGGAGCCATCGAGGTGAGCAATGTAGTCACTAAGAAAGGAATCCAGGTTAGTTGGTGTCGAGTGAATAGGAGACGGGCTGTCTTACGCAGCAAAGAGTCCGGTCAGGAGGTTACCAACGAGACCTCCGATGGCGTGCACGGCAAAGATATCCAGAGCATCATCGACGCGAAGGACATACTTGAGCTTGGTGGCGTAGTTGCAGGCGGCAGCACCGACAACCCCGAAGATGAAAGCCGCCCAGGGAGTGACAAAACCCGAACCCGGGGTAATGGCAACGAGACCCGCGATGACACCAGAGCAGAAACCGACGGTGGACCACTTCCTCTCCAGTCGGTAGTCCATGATACACCAGGTGACACCTCCGACGGACGCGGCCAGGTTGGTGACGACAGCTGCCATCACAGCACGCAGGTTGGCGGCCAAGGCGGAGCCTGCATTGAAGCCGAACCATCCAACCCAGAGGAAGACGGTGCCGATGACCACATGGGTGACGTTGTGAGGGCGGTAGTTCAGCTCATGAGTGCCATGTCCACGGCGCTTTCCGAGCATCAGAGAGTAAGCCAACGCAGCCGAACCGGAGGCGATGTGGACGGGGGTACCACCCGCAAAGTCGAGACCTCCCAGCTTGTAAACCCAACCGGACGAGTTCCATGTCCAGCAAGCGATCGGATCGTAGATGATGGTGGTCCAGATGAAGCTAAAGACCATGCAGGGCAGCATACGGCCGCGCTCGGCAACGGCACCGACTGCAAGAGCCACACTATTATCCGTTATCAGACATGTGATTCTGCATGATGTTCCCCAGGGGATCCACTCACGTAATGGCTGCGAACATGCCCTGGAAGACACAAAAGAGAATGTCTGGAACCGCGGTACTGCCGACCGAGGGGGCTGCCAAAACATCTTTCAAACCGAAGTTTTGAAGATCACCGATATAACTTCCGGCCGTGTGAGAGAAAGCCAGCGAGTATCCCCAGAAGAACCATTGAAACGACACCACCCCAACAGACATGATTGAAAGCCATATCAGCGACAGGGCGGATTTGCGACGGGCAAGACCTGAGTAGAAGAAGCTGTGGGAGGGGGGTCAGCTTTAGGGCTATGAAGAAAGGGTTCGAGTTACGGCATCATACCCAACACCCGGAATCATCAGCAGGACCAGAGCAGTAGAGGTGATAACCCAGGCAATATCTCCAGACTAGATCATCCAGTTAGTGGGGCCAGTCCAGTCAGAACAGGTCGTGGGGGCGATGAGAGCATCGTACGCTGTAGTAGATGTTGAGGTTCTCCGTGAGGGAGTTACCACCGGTCCCATCGTCGGTGCCATTGTAGGTGACAGGATATTCCGCCATGGCGAGATACACAAGAGCACGGAACTTCCTGCCAAAGCAAGGCCTCAGGCTGTCCACACCGTGATCGGGCGTTGATTAGGAGTTGTGTGCGCGAGGAGACGACGACCAGCGTGTGGGCTGAGGGATCTTTAATGAATCGAGTGGTGGAAGACGGCAGCAAGTCGGGGGCCCCAGACACCAATTACTGAGCACAGGCGATTATGGGGAAAAAGTAATGAAGATGGTATAAAAAAAGAAAAAAATCTACGACTAGGGGGGGAGGGATGCAGGAGTGATAAATAGTACTGGTAATAGTCGGAGCAGGCATGATACCAGTCACAAAACGCCAGCGTCTCACCTGCTTCGATCCATGGACGGCTCCACCATCGGACGCTAGGCGTAGCCCTGGGCCACGGTTAGTCGCATTTCAATACGACCGATAGATATCAGACATAAGCCATGGCGGCGGATAAGGGCGTGGAGGCAAGCCGGGCGGGCCAATGCTTTGCCTCTCCTGGCCATTATCTTCTAGTCTGCAGCGGGATCGAGCCCTCATTTTGCCAGCCCCGATGGATGACTTAAAATCCCATGGCCCGGCAGATGCCCCAGAATGTCCGGGAGGAACGTGGACGAGTGTCCCATGCAGGTTGGTTGCAACCTGTCGGGCTGCCATGCACCCTGTGGGTGTCACCGACGACGAGGAGGCCGGAAGCCAGGCCGGAAGACGTTCCGTACGACCAAACATACCAGCGCCCAGGAGTCAAGGACGTAGGAGGCTGACACCACGGAGCGAGGCAATCTGGGCGGGTGCAGATAGAGGACCCTGAGTGGGATGCGATTGCACATTCGGTGACCGATCGGCGTAAATAATGGGAATGTGCCTGCGCTGGATAAGGCACCGCGGCAGCCGACTCATGCAAGGATAAGATGAAAGTCTATTGTCGCCCGGGAAGGTGTGGGTGATTATGGGTGATTATGGGTGACCGGTGGGAGATAGCACGCCGCCGGCCAATCACCGCCGCGCATGGCCGCCTGTCTGGCCATTAGCTGAGCTGCTGCGGCCGCGTTTATCAATCGGCCTGTAATGCTCCATCAGGCCCGCCGCGGTCCTTATCTGCCCTTTCCCACTACCCACTGCCCACGAGATGCTGGTGGTCCCTTCGTAATCCCGGTGCTGGAACTGGGTTCATGGTTGGGTTCGTGGCTCCCGACCCATCCGTGTTCTCGAACTTCCATGGCAAGTCCAGCTACCCCGGATGGCAGTCACCACGAGGGAGGTGGCCAGTGAGCCAGTGAGGGTGTCCCTGTCCGACCTCGTAGTCCCTCCTCCATCCTCCATCCTTCCGGCTTCCATGGTCCTGCTAGGGAGGCCTGAGGGCTGCCGGTCTCGCACTTTGTCTTCGAATCTGGCTCCCCCCCTTATCTAATGTGCGGCCGCCAATCAGCAGAGGCCCGAATGGCTTATCAGGCCTCGATTACCCCAAGATCCCCATGGTTCTTGTTACCTGATGATTACTTGCAAGCGTCTTTGATCACTTTGATGAAGCCAAGACCCTCCGTCTCGTCACCCTGGCCGGGCTGTGCCTGCGTTGTCCTACCCGATGGTAGGTAGGGTTTCCCCCACGGAAGTACAAAGGACGAAGGATTTCATGCCATAGGGTGACGCAGTCGAATCCATTCCCAATCGTATTGCAGCAGACTGGAGTGACTCTCGACGGTGGCTCAGCCAGTATGTAACCAGCACATCCCCTTTGAAGACTCAAGGGGGCACCGATATCTAAAGGGGTCGCAAAATGTATTCCGTAGCGCTCATTCTCAGCACGGTCCATAAGGCTGGTGTTTGACCAACAACTCTAAAACGGAGTGCCCAAGCCATCTCCGTAGAGACCCGAAGCAGCAGCAATCCCTTAGCTTGGTAGCCAGCTAGCTAGTACGTATACAGTAGTGTCTCTCCGAGTTGAAGATGACGAGGTTCATCACGAAGTCGTCTCGGAGAGATAAGTACTCCGGCTCCCATTGGCTAGGGCATAGCAGCTCGACTGGTCCGGATTAGCGGGCTTGGCAGGTAGTAGTTAACTAGTTAGTTAGTTATACTACTCGATGAGGTAAGCCGCTATTGCACGGTCGAACCCTTTGTAGTTTGCACAGCACGGAGTACTCCATCGTCATAGATCTCCTCATTACTTAAGTATGGTTATGATAGTTACTTGACTCCCGGCTATGCATGGACGGGAACGGGACTTCTACAGAGTGCACCTGTCAGCAATATTGCCTGCAATGACATACCAGTAGGAATGCTTTAAAGAACCCATGCGACTGGGAACTATCACATTAATCCAACCCCCCCTTGCAGCGACTCTCTATTGAGTGGATGTTGTGGAAGCGGCCACCAAGGAAGGGAGTTTTCCGCATTATTTTGAGCCCCCCTTCCAGCTTGATATCAAAATAAGAATGACACAATGCCAGGCAAAAGGATCAGCTGTGCTTAAATGCTTATATCCGCCCGGCTCTTCCCCAGATATCCCAGAAGGGATCTCCTAAAGACCCGCAGCGCCAAGTCAGGACAAAGGTCCCACTGATCAACAAGCCATGGTGATCCTCTGCATGCTGCCATCCACGTCTCGAGGGAGATCTTCGAGGCATCCATCGATCTCTCCTGCATTGATCCAGGAAACGGACACGGAATCCAGATGCCGTGTTGCGCGGACATTTGCTGTTGCCTAAAGAAGACAATGCATATTTCCGAGTCTCCACATGATCTTGATCTTAATGCCGCATTTTGACGGTTTGCATTCATTGATTTGGAAGACATGTCAATGGTGAGGTTTTGCTTCTTTCGTCTCTATTAGGAGAATGCATTCAATCCAGGGCGCATTACGCGGCTCTCGGTGCAGCTCGGCTTGTCTGTATGTCGATCTGCCGGCTTGGAAGGCTGAACGCCGAGTACCCCAGAGGCGCTGATCGAAAGGAAGGGGGATGGGGGGGGGGAAAGAGGCCCCCCCATTTATTAGAACCAATTCTTCTTCGTCGGGTAGGTCAGACTTTGCTCATCTGTAGATCGGAATGCGGACTGGAGCTCCCGTAAAGAGTGACGTATATTTTTTTTCATGTGAGAATATCTGAAAACACGACTACTGCATTTGGAATAGATATGGAGCACTATATCCTTGAAAGTCAGTAGATCTACTCCGTAGGGATGCTCTGCGACTGTCATCGAAGCATGTAAAGCATGTACTCTTGCGGCCTTGCCGCTGCCCGGTTGATGCCTGAGACGCCACAGGTGCCAGCGGCGCTGAGTCATCTGCAGGTCGGCATTTCCTGGCCCAAACTCCGAAACTCCAGCTCAGCTTCCTCCAGCCATCTGGATGATAGCTAGGCGATTCTCTCCACTGGCCTTTCTCAGCACAGTCCATCGGCATCACTGATTTCCCCAGAGGATCTGATATCCCCTTAAGCTTATCATATATCTCAGACATTGCTCTTCCCTTCCCCACCGCCGGTTCGGAGTGCCGTGTCTGATCCCCAGACGCGCCCGACAGGGATCACAAGCCAAGTGCGATAAGTAGCTGGAGCATGCACCGCCACACCCCCTATCTATCCGCATGAGGCTTCCCTTCCAATCCACTCCCCAACACCGGTCATGCGAGATGGAACCACAACAGGATCACGGATTCCAGATCATGGAGCATCCCGATATGAACAACCATGATTCGGATGGCTCCGGGTCCTCCGACGAACTCCTGCAACAACCGTATGCGGTGAGATCGAACTCCAATTTCCCGGAGAATTTCGACGGCCAAGTCCAAACCCCAGCAACGACCATTTCCTCCTCACCTCCTCCTGCCGGTCTTCTCCCCTGGGCAACTGCTACACCTACACGCCCTCGAGGTGCCAGTGTCGGGGCCTCTGCTTCTCTCGACAAGGCGCCGCTTATAGACGGGGCTGACCCGAGGCTACAACGTCCTTCCGGCCCCGCTCGGACACCCTCGAACACCTACGCCCCTCAACGACGCCCACCTCAGTACATCAGTTTCCAAAATGACCGCCAACGAAGCTCCTCGACGAAACGAACCCCCAGGCGGGATCCGAATGCGCAGTATCGAGCACAGGAGAAGGCGTATGTCCAGCGCATCCGTGCTGACCCACAGGCCTGGTACAGCCATTTTGAGGATGCCCAAAACATGGGTCTGGTAGTTGGGGACTCGGATCTGGAAGAACCGTCGCCATCCTCAGAGGTGCCATTCGAGGATGATGCCTACGACCCGGATATCCAACTGTTTCTCACTGACGACAACCAACCGACGATCGAGGAACTGAAGAACCCGAGGAACCAAGAGAGGCTGGAGTGGCATTCTATGCTTTCTTCTGTGTTGAAGGGAGACGTGGTGAAACAGGAAAAGCAGCGTCTGCTTGGATCCACAGAGTCGAAGAGATCGTTGGCTCAGAATAATGCGATATGGCTGGGCGTCAGAGCTAGGACGTGTGGGAGGAGTGTCGCTTTACAAAGGAAGCTCATTGATGAAGCAAGAGCTGGACTTGCCCCTATAATTGAAGAAATTGTCAAGTTTGAGATCAAGGGCGAAACTGAGATCGGAAAACCACCAATCAAACAAGTGGAGGATATCGTCGCGCAGATCGAAAGGTGCGAAAAGCTCTACTCTACTCACAAGGAGCTGGAAACCGCAAACCCTCGAGTTGCGTCAGAAGAGTTTCGCTCAAGTCGTGACGCTGTTTTCGCCTGGCACAATACGACGATCCTTATCAACACTCAGCTCGCAATTCTGCAAAAATGGGTTGGAAACGATGGGCTGGATTTCAGCAAGCCTAGGGCCAAGTCCGCCAACAGTGATCTCTCTGATGAAGCTTCCTTCCTTGACCGCATCATGAAGGAAGATGGTCTGAGGACGCTTCAGGGAAAGCATAACATGCTTCATGGCATTGGAGAGGTCATCCAAAAAGCAAAGAACACCCTGATTGAAAACGCAGATTCCTTCTCCAAACGTCATTTGCCTCCTTATATCGAGGAACTTCTCACATTGATCAACTTCCCCTCACGCCTCATACAGGAGATCATACGAGTTCGGCTGTCTTATGCTAAAAATATGAAAGACCCAGCTCAGCAGTCGCCCATCTTGGTTGATCAAATGATTTCGCAGTTTCAGATTCTGATGAAGGTTGCAGTTGATATCAAACAACGCTATGTGGATATTGCTAGACCCGAGCCGGGCTGGGATCTGCCTCCCTGCATTGATGATAATTTCGACTCGGTTGTATTGGATGCGATGAAGTACTATTTTCGACTTCTGAACTGGAAGTTGAATGCAAACAAAAACACGTTCAAAGAAGCAGAAATTTTAGAGCAAGACTGGGAGTTCTCAAATGAGGTCGGCCGTCAACTCGAAGGTGGAGATATCGAGGTCGCTGAACAGTTCAGGTGCGAAATCTTTTCCCACTGCGGACAAAGCAATATTTTGACTAACATGGTACAGTGCATTGACTGCAAAATCAATTCAACGCCTGATGATACATTTTGAACGGGAATTGACAATACGACCAAACGAAGACCCGGCTGACATGGATAAGCGCTACAAAAGTGTTTTGGACTCCACGCGAATCCGCCAACGGAAGCTCTACCGGTTTTCTCGATTCCTGCGACAGCTGTTTGAAAATGCCACCGAGTACAACTTGCCGGCTGACATTGCATACGAATTTTTGGAGTCGCTTCTTGTGTCCGATCATTTCATCATCAAATCGAATGTCGCCGTCGGCCAGAAAGGAGTCTACCTCTTCGCGCATCCCGCTTTGTGGGATCGCCCTGCAGACATACAAGCCATTCTAGGCACGTCCTTCCGTGAAGAAGATACCAATAAGGACTCCCCGCATGTGCCATATATTCTAGTCGTTCGCCCGGAGAAGCCTTTGTCCTGGGCTGGCAAAGAATTGCAGCTGAATATCATGGAACTGCCCACTGACTTACGATTGGGGAAATTGCGTCTCGTCGTTGAAGGAACGCAACAGCATCTGTCCAATGCCAGGCATGAACTGGCCCAGCTCACTGGAATCCAGCTTGATATGGCCATTGAACAACGTGCTAATCTTGGCCGAGTCAACGTCGAGCTCAATAAGATCAAGAAAATTTCATTCAAGTTGTCGATGACTATCATGGATAGTGTCGCCATTATCAGAGATCAGCTAAGAGAGAAAGGCTTCATGAATCACGATTTGATCCAAGCATGCTATGCCTTTGCGACGGAGTTCGGAAAGCGTTCCTCGAACGTTGATCCCAATAGACGCGCCATGAACAGTGCGAGGCTCGTGGAATTGTCCCTTGACTGGGTATCTTTCGTTAGTGATGATTGTGATGCCGCTGATCGGAAAACTTTCAAATGGGCAGTCGCCGCCCTTGAGTTTGCAATGGCCATTACTTCCAGTAGGCACTTGCTATCCATGGACGATGCGCAATTTGGTCAACTGAGGCAGAAGGTGGCTGGGTGTATGTCTCTCCTTATATCTCACTTCGACATCATGGGTGCCCGCTCTTCTCGCGCAGCCCAAGCCGAGAAACAGCGTTTGGAGGAACGTGGTGGCTCGAGAAGAATGGGAGGAGGGCGGATCTTGACGGACGAAGAAGCGGCAAAGCTTGTTCGGGAACAGCGCCTAGGCCACCTGAGTGAACTCGAAGAAAGGCGAGTTGGAGAAGATGCCAAGCGCCAGGCACTCGGAAAGGTTCTAGAAGGATCCAATGAAGCAGATAGGTCTCTCACGGTACTCTCATCCTCGGCGACGAATGTCACCCTACGGTGGCAGCAGGGCCAGTTTATCGGAGGAGGTACTTTTGGATCCGTCTATGCTGGTATTAACCTTGACAGTAACTACCTCATGGCTGTCAAGGAGATTCGTCTGCAGGACCCCCAGCTCATTCCGAAGATTGCGCAACAAATTCGCGATGAAATGGGTGTCCTAGAAGTGCTAGACCATCCCAACATCGTTTCTTACCATGGAATCGAAGTTCATCGTGACAAGGTCTACATTTTCATGGAATACTGTTCTGGCGGGTCTCTCGCTAGTCTGCTCGAGCACGGACGGGTTGAAGATGAGACCGTCATCATGGTCTACGCTCTCCAGCTTCTGGAGGGCTTGGCGTACCTGCATCAGTCCGGCATTATTCACCGCGACATAAAGCCGGAGAATATCCTACTTGACCACAACGGTATCATCAAATATGTCGATTTCGGAGCTGCCAAGATCATTGCCCGTCAGGGTAGGACTGTTGCCCCCATGGATGCCTTTGGCGGTGACTCTCAGATCGCCCACAACGTTTGGGGCAAGAACCAGAAGACCATGACCGGAACCCCGATGTACATGTCTCCAGAGGTGATTCGTGGCGATGCCGCCAAGCTCATCCACCGCCAGGGCGCAGTCGACATCTGGTCACTGGGCTGCGTGATCTTGGAGATGGCTACGGGTCGTCGCCCCTGGTCCGCCCTGGATAACGAGTGGGCTATCATGTACAACATTGCCCAAGGAAACCAGCCTACATTGCCCCCACGAGAACAGCTCAGCGAAATGGGTATCGATTTCCTCCGCCGATGCTTCGAGTGCGACCCGCTGAAGCGATCCACCGCAACGGAACTCTTACAACACGACTGGATCGTCTCCATCCGCCAGCAAGTCGTTCTCGAACCCCCGACGCCCGGAAGTGACAACAGCGGCGGTAGCTCCAATTCCGGCAGTCGCCAAAACTCAGCCTACCTGTAACTTGATCCTCCCATTTGACAACCCCCACGATGGGTCTACCATACCGTACATACACATCACTTAACATTTCTCTACCCCCCCCCCCCTATTGCTTGCGGGCGGAGGAGGAAAAAAAAGCCTCATGACCTTTCCCATATCCCTCGCTTGCGATCAGCCAATTCCGCACCCTCGAAAAGATTGCATTTGATACCCCGCGCACACGTTCGTTAACTTTTTCGTCTTTTTACATGTCATCCTGTCTGTCGGTGACCCTTTAAATCGCTTTTATGTATCGTGTGCCCCCCCTACCACTGTATTACTTTTGCTTTAGCCTTACCTACCTACCTACCTAGTCTAGCTCCTCCACCACTTTTTGGCGGGTGTTTTTTTTTGTACTTGCTGATAGCTATGATATACTCAAAGATCGGGATGGCTTTAATAAAAGCCATGACGCTCAAGAATACGAAAGAGCTCTCTGTCCTTAAGAGACCGTGCATTCACGTAGTGTATCATCTAATTTAAGTCCAGTTCGCAATGCAAGGCACGTGTACAGTTGGTGTACGGTTCTTGTCTCTCACAAACTCGACTCGTCGAAGACTAAACAGTTAATTTTCGTACAATGATGGTAGATTGGTCCGCAGTCCACCCCGTGAAGCAATGAAACGAATCCTGCATGCAATACAGACGAGAAGAAAGCAATAGTAAATGAAGATATAACTGAAAGAACCTTGTTCTCCTGAGATTTGCTTAACCCTATTTCCCTGGGCATAAAGGGAACGCTACCGCTATCAGATAGACTGATCATGATCATGAGATGGAGAAAAAAAAGACAACAAGTCAGACATAAGCAGCTGAAGTGGGGACATATGGAGTCCGAGCTCGTCCCTCTAACACTGCTTATATCGACAGATATTCCCAGGTTGAAAAGAAAGACCAGAGAATAGAAACCGTAGCAAATAGAACCGTTCATGTGAACCAACCCTGCGCCAATTGGAAGAGGTAAAAAAAGAGAAATCGTCACAGCGACATCAATAAACCGAGCGGGGGTAACCAGACGCAAGAGTGGGAGAATTCCATGGTTCAAAACACCGTAACAAAACAAGCCATCACGGCCAGGGAGGCGAGAAGTGAACGTAGCAGGGTAATAGCGATTAGAAAAAAAGTAGAGCCAGGCGGGGCAAATAAAGCAAGAGGCGCGTGATATAAAGGAGAACCCTTGCTGCGGCCAACCCCTGGCTAAGACCGCAAAAGGATTAACGGAATTCCATAGCAGGCGTACAACCATGGTCCTCGACATGTCGGAGCTCAAGCTGTTGGTATCTATAGGTTGGGTTAGAATTAGCGTTGGACATGGCAAATACAGTGAAAGATACATACTTCTCGCTTTTAGCGTGGAAATAAATCCCAGCCACGGTTCCCTCCACCTGATTAAAGCAAATGTAGTAGAATCCTTCAAAACT
Source organism: Aspergillus ellipticus CBS 707.79 (assembly GCA_003184645.1). NCBI lineage: Eukaryota > Fungi > Ascomycota > Eurotiomycetes > Eurotiales > Aspergillaceae > Aspergillus > Aspergillus ellipticus. The sequence goes on along the minus strand of KZ825803.1, from coordinate 286,168 downwards.
GGCGCCAGAGATCGATCTAACGCGATGATCGGGAACAAGAAAGTATTCCTTCCATCGCATAAACAGGTGTTCACGCTGGGCGAAATTCCGGAAGGTGAAGTCCGGTCTCTTCGCCTGCTTGGCCTGCGTTCGCCAAGGGGGAAACCTCGCCCAATGATGCATATCAGTTTTCTCTGTTGCGCCCCATGCTTCGTTTCTGGTCTTGAAAGTATGTTTGGTCCCAATAATTTCTCCCTCAAAGAATGTCGTTAAAGTCGGGTGATCCTCGGTGAGACCTACAGGCGGCGCGCAATTAGTATAAGCAAAGTGTGAGCAGGCTGATGGGCGCCACAAACCTTGTATACGGAGGTATCCACAGAGAAAGGACTCGAGCATATCAACATGTTTGATCTCTACATCAACGCTATATACCTGACGGTCCGATTGTTGTGTGCCAGTGAATTTACTGCCCGGGCGCAGGAAGGATGAGGTGTAATTAGGAAGAAGCTATCGCAGCCAGTTAGCACAAACGAACATCTAAAGAGATAAGGACTCGAATTGACATACCCGAATATTCGAAAATTCATAGCTCAACAGAGATGTCGCCGATGGGGAAGTGACCGGGGCCGATGGGGAAGAAGAGCGCGACGGCTCCGCAGCAGGGCTCAATCTCCCCGCAGCGGGTTCATCTTCAGGCCTTGCCACGCCTTTCATGGGAGCATCAGATACCGGCTCGCCCCTCAAGGGATCTGCATTTGACGGAGCGACCGCATCGTCTGAAGGGGTGAGGGCGGTTTGTGTGGATGCGATGGTCGGGGAAAATGTGCTGTCGGGAGCATCGCCCTCCGCGATTGTCGTGGATGATTCCCGCGAGTCTCTCCACGAAGATAATCTCTCGACCTCGGGAGGGCAAGTGGAGCGAGCGGAGATTTCTTCAGCGATTGAGGAAGCATTCAGGGGCGGTGTGTTGTCACTCGGAGTCGGCATTGGAGGCGAATTAAGCAAGGAATGACATCGGATCCAATTTGGGTTGCAGACTCTCACTGATAGGAAGAGAGGGAGGGGAGAGATACTCGGTGGGAAAAGCAAGCATTCAACGACAACAGGGGTGGGTGGCGTGGAAGGCGATCGGGATGGATGGGGGGACTAGGATGGAACGGGAGGATGACAGCGGAACGGGGGATGGGAATGGAAGGCACGAGGAGGGAGGAAGACAAAGATACAGAGAGGGAGGGTGAAGGAACTGGACGAGAGATCAAGGCGATAGTCAGTTGGTCCGGGGCGGGCGAGGCACTGCCCGAACAGGCATCGGCCGACTGATCATGCGAGCGCGGGGAGGCGAACGGGGCCCAGCGGCGCCTCGGGCGGTTAATCGCTGTGCTGCAGACTTGCAGTCACTCGCCCTCAGTACGGAGTGGTACTAGTACTAGTACTTACTACTTATTACCTAGGTACTACTAGGTACCTTACTAGGTATGTATTGTGTAGCAGTCAGGGGACAGACGTGGCCCGGCACGATGCTCTGCAGGCGGTCCCATCCTCGTCGGGCCCTGCAGTCGCTCAATGGCTGCAGTCGCTATTTTTATTGCCGCTTTCATAATGCGCTCGTCTCAGCTTTTTGGGCTCGTCCCATTTTTACTCCACGCACACACGTCGTTGGGTATTTGGGTATACGTTTGATTCTTCGCTACGTTGGCCCTGGTGGCGACCACCCATTGCGTCATCGTCGCCTGGCGACTCTGCTGCCCTTTGGCATCTCAAAAAGGAAAAGAAGAAAAGAAAAAAAAAATAGGACAATCAGCGTTCAAAACATATCCGCCACTAGTCAATCAAATAGATAACGCCTGTCATTCATCCCACAACGAACGAAACCATTGCATTTCATTACCACGGTCGTGATTTAGATGGGTTTGATCTGGAGTCGGATTAGCACACAAGCTTCTACGCAGAGGAAAAGCCAGAAGTACCTTGAAGTGGAGAGAAATCAGAGAGAAGATGAGGGCCTTCAGATCTTGCACAAGATAGTAGAACACCCGGAGACCTTCCGGGTCGGCAGACTCGGTCACGTCAACCAGAGAGCCGATTTTCGCGGTCTGCGCCATAGATTAGTCCTGCACCGCGCCATCGATGACCGTGTAGCATTTCCTGTACGCACCTCGAAGGAGATGTGTTCGTTTCCGAGCCGAATCTCGAGTTCCTGACGTCCGTCCTTGTTCTTCTGGGGCCACTTGGAGTCGTCCTCCCTGTTGGTCGTCAGTACCAGAACAGAACCCCGCACATCGCCCGTCCAGTCGGTTGGTTTGCTCACTTGATGATCTCGCTTTCCTTGATGATGCGCTTGACCTCCTGGATCATCGACGCGCTCACGCACACTGTAGTATAGTCCATGAGTAACGGGGCAGGTCGGGGTCGCTCATGTTGCCGAGCACTCACTTTCTTTGCGGATCAGGGAGTCATTGCGGTAATTGGAGTTGTTCGCATATCGCACGGCGGCGCTGCGGCCATCGCCAAGGGTACGGAAATCGAACTCTGCGACCTGTTAACAGGAGACTCGAGAGAAACCGGTCAATGGCGGGGACCAACCTAGGAACTCATGTCCAAACCGCCCAGAGTGACCTGAGCTGCGGGACTGTCAGCAGCTGAGGAAACCTGGGCTCCAACGCGGGTCGGCCTTACTAGTAGCGGAGGTAAAACGGTTCGCCCTGGTTCGACATCTTCACGAAGCTGCGTCGGTCTTCGTCGAGAATGGGGGCTGCAGCACTCAGTCGGTCGAGCCGGTGAAAACGCCCGCGCGCCGTGCCTGGATGGGATTGTCTGGTTTGCATGGGTGGCCCAGGCGGGCTTAGTCATCCACACACTCCGGACAGCTTGCTCCGCCGCGCAAATGGCCAGGTTGATACTCATTGTCCCCGGATTGTCAACATTCGCACTGATGAATGCTAGGCAGGTGAGGGGAGTCGAATTGCAGTAGTCTTATTCCCGTTATTTCATCCACGCTGACTTGGGGAGAGTTGTTCCAGTGCGTTTCCTCGTCGCTCCCCTGACCGGCCAAACAACCACCTGTACTGACTGACCACTTTAAGCTCTCCTCCCTCCTGACCCTTCCCTGTTACGGCCATTCGCCCTCACTACTCGACCACCATGGCGTCCTTTCTCGAGAACACGTACAGTCTAGTCCACTTGGACAACACTGCGGATCAGCCCTCCGTGCAGGAGCTGAAGCTGCAGTTGGAGAAGGGTACCGATGAGACGAAGATGGAGACCATGAGGCGGATCATCACGATCATGCTCAATGGAGACCCCATGCCTCTACTTCTCATGCACATCATTCGCTTCGTCATGCCGTCCAAGAGCAAGCCGCTCAAGAAACTGCTCTACTTCTACTATGAGATCTGCCCCAAACTCGACTCGAACGGTAAACTCAAGCAAGAGATGATCCTGGTTTGGTAAGGAACACGGCGCCCCTCGACATTGTTGGCCGTTCACTCTAACAGGCGATCTCCTGTACAGCAACGGTATCCGCAACGATCTCCAGCATCCCAACGAGTACATTCGCGGAAACACCCTGCGATTCTTGTGCAAGCTCCGCGAGCCGGAACTCATTGAACCCCTCCTCTCGTCCGCACGCTCCTGCTTAGATCACCGCCATGCATATGTGCGGAAGAACGCAGTGTGGGCTGTCGCGTCCATCTTCCAGCACTCCGAGTCCCTCATCCCCGATGCTCCGGAGCTTATCCAGACGTTCCTCGACACGGAGACCGACGGCACCTGCAAGCGCAATGCATTTGCGGCTCTCATGTCCATCAGCCACCAGAAGGCTATGGAGTATCTGGCCTCTACATTCGATAGCATTCCGAACACAGACGAACTACTCCAATTGGTCGAACTCGAGTTCATTAGAAAGGATGCAGTGCAAAACGCACAAAACAAGGTGGGTTTGGAAAAAGCGGGACCGTTTGGCTGTCTGCTAATGACCAGTAGGCACGGTATTTGCGGTTGATCTTTGATCTTCTTGATGCGTCCACGAGCACTGTCATCTACGAGGCTGCAACCTCCCTCACGGCACTCACTAGCAACCCCGTGGCCGTGAAGGCCGCCGCCAGCAAGCTAATCGAGCTCTGCATCCGGGAGGCTGACAACAATGTCAAGCTTATCGTCCTCGACCGAGTCGACCAACTCCGCATTCGCAATGAGGGTATTCTGGATGATCTCACGATGGAGATTCTACGTGTTCTCTCTAGCCCCGACATTGACGTTCGTCGCAAGGCTCTTAGCATCGCCTTGGAAATGGTTTCAAGCAAGAACGTGGAAGAAATCGTCATGCTGCTCAAGAAGGAGCTTGCGAAGACCGTTGATGAACAGTATGAGAAGGTAAGTTTGACGATCGGCCTGGGCTAGACACGAACTGACAATCGTACAGAACAGCGAATACCGTCAACTGCTGATCCAATCGATACATAACTGCGCCATCAAGTTCTCAGAGATCGCTGCCAGCGTCGTTGATCTCCTTATGGACTTCATCGCTGACTTCAACAACAACTCGGCGGTTGATGTGATCTCCTTTGTGAAGGAGGTTGTGGAGAAGTTCCCTGCCCTCAGAAGCTCCATTGTGGAACGACTGGTTTCCACCTTGAGTGAGGTCCGTGCCGGCAAGGTTTACCGTGGCGTCCTGTGGGTTGTCGGAGAATACTCTCTGGAAGAGAGAGATATTCGCGAGGCCTGGAAGCGGATCAGAGCCAGCCTCGGGGAGATCCCCATCCTCGCCTCAGAACAGCGACTCCTCGACGAAGTCCCAGAAGATGCCGCGCTTAAGGAGCAGGTGAACGGCCATTCCAAGCCATCCGCCCCGACCGGATCACGAAAGGTGCTCGCGGATGGCACGTATGCGACTGAAAACGCTCTCACGAGCCAATCTGCTGCTGCTGCCCGCCTCGAAGCAGTCAAGGCTGCCCAGAAGCCTCCTCTTCGTCAGTTGATCTTGGATGGCGACTACTACCTGGCTACTGTCTTGTCCTCCACATTGACAAAGTTGGTGATGCGCCATTCGGAGGTTTCTCAGGATTCCGCCCGGACCAACGCCCTGCGTGCGGAGGCTATGTTGATCATGATCTCTATCATCCGTGTCGGTCAGTCCCACTTCGTCAAGGCTCCTATCGATGAGGATTCCGTGGATCGTATCATGTGCTGTGTGCGGTCGCTTGTGGAGTTCTCCCAGAAGAAGGAGCTGGAGACGACCTTCCTTGAAGACACTCGGACCGCCTTCCGCGCCATGGTCCAAGTCGAAGACAAGAAGAGAGCTGCCAAGGAAGCTGTTGAGAAGGCCAAGACTGCCGTGCAAGTCGACGATGTTATCCCCATCCGGCAGTTCACGAAGAAGGCGGCGCTCGAAGGCGCTGAAGAGATCGAGCTGGACCTGGCCAAGGCCACCGGCGGTGATTCTACTGTGGAGACCGTGTCCTCGAAGCTCAGCCGGGTTGTCCAACTCACTGGCTTCTCGGACCCCGTCTACGCCGAGGCCTATGTCACCGTTCACCAATTCGACATTGTTCTCGATGTGCTTCTGGTCAACCAGACCCTCGAGACTCTCCAGAACCTCAGCGTCGAGTTCGCGACTCTCGGAGACCTGAAGGTTGTTGAGAGGCCAACCACGCACAACCTCGGCCCTCGCGATTTCTTGAATGTGCAGGCTACAGTCAAGGTGTCGTCGACGGACACGGGTGTCATTTTCGGTAACATCGTATACGACGGTGCGAGCTCGACGGAGTCGCATGTTGTCATCTTGAATGACATCCATGCCGACATCATGGACTATATCCAGCCCGCCCACTGCACGGAGACGCAGTTCCGGACGATGTGGACCGAGTTCGAATGGGAGAACAAGGTCAACATCAACTCCAAGGCGAAGACCCTCCGCGAATTCCTCAAACAGCTGATGGAAAGCACCAACATGGCATGCTTGACGCCCGAGGCGTCCCTCAAGGGCGACTGTCGCTTCCTGAGTGCCAACCTATATGCCCGGAGCGTATTTGGTGAGCCCCCTCCCCGTCCTAGTAATTTCTACCTCTCTGAACAGCTGCTGACCCGACATGATTTTACAGGCGAGGATGCGCTTGCGAACTTGAGCATCGAGAAGGAGGGAGACGACGGCCCGATCACCGGTTTTGTGCGGATAAGAAGCCGTTCCCAGGGTCTGGCCTTGAGCCTGGGGTCGCTGAAGGGCCTCAAGGCGACGGCAGCATGAATAGACTATCCCCTTTGAACCGTATTTGAATAGCCACTACCCTTATTGTTATATGATCCTCCCGTTCTCCTTCGACCTGCGCTTCTTACCTCTTCTGTGTTCTTCTAATGGACGAATTTGTTGACTATATGCACCTCTTACTGTGTTGTTCTGGATGAGAAAAGACCTTTTTTTTTTCAATGAAAGAATCAATTCGAATGCCTTCTTCTTGTATGTATGTATGTATGTATTACCATGGCAATTCCACGGCCAGTCCGACCGGGCTTCTCTGCTATCACCCACCCCCAAACAACCCCGCACCCCGCAAGCAATGCCTCGGCTGGGGGGCACGCCTCGAAGTCGACGTTTCACAGTAGAGACAATGTGCATATTGCATGGTCCGTAAGCGGCGGAGACGGAATCGCCGCCCGTCGCGCAAGAATGCGCGGAACCCGGCCGATCCACGGTCGTGGCAGGACGGCGATCCGTTCCCAGAGACGGCGGCGCAGAGCCAATGGCCTTGTCGTGGAACGGCTGGAAAGATTCCCTCGCCATCGATTGACCCAAGGGCCGGGCGAGGTCGCCTGTGGGGAGGCGGAGTGGAGACGCTTGGCTGTTCATAAAACTTGGGCGGGCGATTAATTTAGCTTTCATTAATAGTATTATTGCTGCTCTGCTTGATTCCCCGTTCCTCACGGCCGCAACCTTCGCCCTCGTTCCTCCAACTTCTTCCCTGTTCTCTTGTTCTCCTGTGCCCTGTGCCCTTGGCCATTCTTAGCCGCAGTCTTGCTTTTTCCCGCTCGTTCCCTCGCCAGTCCAGTCCAGCCTGGGGAACCCCGTCGGCTCTACTCTCCTCTCTCACCCGGGCACTATGGCCACCCCCAGTGGCTCTCCGAGCCCGACCTTCAACAACCCGGATCAGCTGGATCTCCAGCATCAACTGATGGATCACGATGCCACGCTGATGGTGACCGAGGAGGTCTCCCTCACGCTAGGGGGTGACAACCTCCTCATCGTTGGTAAGTCCAGAGTCACCGCTCCAGTCCCACTCCCTCCCGACTCCGTGGCGGACCTCCGGTGTTAACGGGCCTCGGGGACTCGCGCAGACGAACGCTCCATGCGCAAAGCCGAGCGAGGATGCTGCGGCCTCACAAGCAAACCAGGTAATTTCCCGGATTGGGCTCCGAATTCGCGCAGCGACCACGACCTGACTGTGTGCGGTTTGCTTTCATCCACAGCCAAGTCCACCCATTCGATTGCCGTGTACAACGTCCTGGACGCCGATCTTTCCCCGGAAGGCCTGACCATCACGTATGCCGACCACGCCTCCAAGCATGATGTCTCCGTGACGGCCGTGCGATACCCATTCGCCGAAGCACAAAGGCCCGCCGTCGAATCGTGGACGAACAAATTGCTCGACGCCGCCTATGGCTCCGCCAAACGGTACAAGCGACTCAAGGTCCTGGTCAACCCGTTCGGCGGTCAGGGTCACGCTGTCAAATTGTACTCGACCTATGCGGCTCCTGTCTTCGCCGCCGCGCGCTGCCATGTGGACGTGCAGGAAACGACGCACGGAGGCCATGCCATCGACATTGTGGAGAAACTAGATATCAACGCCTACGATGCGATCGTGTGCTGCTCCGGGGACGGTCTTCCGTACGAGGTCTTCAATGGCCTGGCGAAGAAGCCCAATGCCCAGGAGGCTTTGGCAAAGATGGCCGTGGCGATGGTCCCTTGCGGATCCGGAAACGCGATGGCGTGGAACCTCTGCGGGACAGGTAGTGTTTCAGTCTCGGCTTTGACGATTGTGAAGGGCGTCCGGACGCCCATGGACCTGGTTTCGGTTACCCAAGGGATGACCCGCACGCTCTCATTCTTGTCCCAGTCTTTCGGCATCATCGCCGAGTCTGATCTGGGAACCGATGACATCCGCTGGATGGGTGCCCACCGGTTCACGTACGGGTTCCTCAAGCGAGTCATGCACGGCGCGGTCTACCCCTGTGACCTGGCCGTCAAGGTCGCGATCGATGGTAAACAGGCGATCAAAGATCACTACAACACATATGCGCAGAGCCAGCCCCACGGTCGCCCCGAGGAAACGACCGAAGAACAGGCTGGCGGGCTGCCCGAGCTCGCGTACGGCACCGTGCTCGACGACCTGCCCAAGGACTGGGAAGTCATCCCAGCTGAAACGCTTGGCAACTTCTACGCGGGCAAGATGGCCATCGTGTCCAAGGATACGAACTTCTTCCCGGCCTCTCTCCCCAACGACGGGCTGATGGACGTCGTGACCGTCGACGGGACCCTCAGCCGTCTGACCACCCTCAAGATGATGACCGAGATCCCGGAGGGTGGCTTCTTTGACATGCCGGACGTGAAAATCCGCAAGGCTGTCGCGTACCGACTCGTCCCCCGCGAAAAGGAGGGATATATCAGCATCGACGGCGAAAGCGTGCCCTTCGAGGCTTTCCAGGCGGAAGTCCACAAGGGCCTGGGCACTGTGCTTTCGAAGTCCGGCCACCTCTACGAGGCAGACGGGCCCCGAGCATAATCCTGATTCTGGCGATGATCCTGACGACGATCCTGGCGACAACGAAGAGGGACGATAGAAAAAGACGACCAGTTGCTGGCAAGTTTGGTTTCTCGGTTTTTGGATGATGTTATATTCCATTCGCTATTCGCTCCCCTTCCCAGTCTTCGCAACTCTGTCATGATACCCTGGCGCAAGACTTTTTGAGTACAGAGTTTTGACTTCTTCTGATATTGCTTGGTTTAGGGTTGCTATTCTCTCCTGTATAGTTGCTGTTTTTGGTAGATACACCCCCCCATACATGGCGACTAGCCAGCCCATAGAGTCATAACAATATACATTGTTGTTCCATACCACCTTCGTAATAGTAGTAGTAATAGTAGTAGTAATAGTAGTAGTAGTAGTAGTAGTAGTAGTAGTAGTAGTAGTAGTAATATATAACCGATGCTTTTTTTTTTTCAAAAAACCTCTGCAATACAGCAATCACGCCACATCCCAATTTTTACCTTAAGAACAAACAAAATAAAGAAAAGAAAAATCATACAACTCAATCAAAACCACCCCACTCCTCCTCACTCTCCTCATCCTCACTCTCGACCTTTCGCGTCTTAAACCCCCACTCCACCAACCGCTCATCATCCAGCGTCTCCGCCGCCCGGGTCCTCACAGGCTTATACGGACTCTCGGCCTTCAACTTCTCAATCGGCCTCAACAGCAACTCCATGGGCACCTCACCCTTCGGCTTCCTCACCCCGCCCTCTGTCTCTTCCGTCTCGTCATCAAACTCCAACACCTTCTCCACCTCATCCAACCAAATATCCATCACATGGTACCTTAACCCGTCCGGCCCATGCGGCATGGGGATATAATCCTCCTTCTCGTTCGCGCCCGGCTGGTCCGGATCGAAGTTCACCGGGCACAGCGGCCCCTCTTCCAGAATCGTGATGTAGGATTCCAACGCCGCCCATTTGCCTTCTCCGGTAGTTTCGGGAACTTCTTCTTGCTGCTGTTCTTCTTCTTCTTCTTGCCGGCTCTGCTTCTTGTTCTTCTTGTTGTTGTTGCGCTTTTTGCCGGATTCGTCGCGCTTGCGCTTACCACTGGCGCCGGTGGCGGTAGCGGTGGGGGGTTGCGGCTTGAGGAACACGGAAAGCGCTACGCCCACGTAGCAGCGGATCAGGAAGAGGTATTTGTCTAGACGGAGACGGTCGAGAGAGTGGAAGTCCCGCCCGATGGTGATCCAGAAGGCGCGTAGGAAGCGGTGCACGGTGGAGCGGGGGAGCGTGGGTACCAGGCTGTAGCTGAGGGTGCGGGCGAGCGCTTGTTGGGTTAGCGGGCGGTCGGAGTGGTAGAAGCCTGGTTTTTTTTTTTTTTGGAGTTAGTTTTTTGGTTTATGGTCTGGGGGAAGAGGGGAGAGGGGTTTCTGGAGGATGTGGGGGACGCACAGAAGAAAAGACCCTTCCAGAGTTTGAGGAGTTCGATGAGCGTCAGGTCGGTCTTTTGGCGGAGGAAGAGCGTGAGGGATTCGGTGGCTTTGTCGCGGATTTTTTTGTCTGTGTTGAAGAGTTAGATTTGGGTATTAGAAGGAAAAGGGGGGGTGGGGGGGGAGGGGTGTGTACCGCTCGAGGCGAGGTCCCGTACGAAGGGAGTTTTGGTGATGTCGGACATGGTGATTGAGGTTGTTGGCCCCGGAGGATGCGGAGAGGGTGGGTTGGGGTGTGGGTGAGTGGGTGAGATCAATTCGCGGGGACGAGGCGATTGAGATGCCTGCCCTTCTGGTGGTGAGGAGGGTTTGGTGGTGGAGAAGAGGTGGTGTGATCGCGAGGTCTGCGCTTGAGATCGATGAAGCTATCCATGGTCTCTCTTTTTTTTTTTCTAGGAAATGTTTGGTGTTTGCACTGTTTGGCTGAGGTGTTGTCTGATTGGCTGGGGGATTTGGGTGGTGCCGGGTGGGGCGACTGTGGGGAAGACTAAGGGCGATAAGGTCAAGCACTGAATTGTCTATTGAAGACTGAAAGGAAGGGGTTTGAGGTTTGACTTCGATAGCAACATCAGCCCGGCAGGGGGTCTGGGTCCTCTTCTTCTCTACAGTACGATAAGAGAGGAATGTCAGCTTACTTGCCTTTCCATCCCTTCGTCACTGCGTTTTCGGGCTGAGGGGCTACCGCCGGGCTTTGCTTCTTCTACATCGTTTGAGATCAGCCTTGCTCCCTGTCTCTACCCGATCGTTTGTCTGTTGGTCGCCGTCTGCGGCCTGGATTTCGAGAATGACTGGCAAAAATAGCTAGTTTGTTCCTGTCTTGGTCTCCAAAAGAAAACGGGTACCACAATGCTGTCGCGCGGGATTTGTGTCGGCCCAGCGAACCCTCCCTAGAAGAAGCCGGAGAAGTGCATCCTCGGAGAATACCGCGCATATTTGTACGCAGTGTATGCTCCGTACAGCTTGTGGGTTTCGTGGCTTTACTCACATGTCTTGCGATCAATTTGCTCATGGTATCACTGGAATCATATCATCATGCATGCGCAAATCGAGGCAGGGAGGGAGAAATCCGAACAGATCATATGCAATACATATTAACTACCGTGTATGGGATACACCACAGCACCACAGGCTCAGCAGCAGTTCGGGATAGCCAGGGTCCGACGCACTCCATGAAATGACTGCATAACTGCATCCCACGGATCTGCGGCAGTTGGCCATCCGCTGACTAAGTGCCTCGGAGATCCCTCGCTGATCTGCTCTGCCCGTATCTCGAGGTAAAAACCACGTCAAACAGCCCAGATAACCAGGATCAGCGTGTTCTGACTTCCAAGCTGCGCTATTGTCCGCCCTGGAGGCTAATGGCACTTCCTACGGGCCGTCTCTCTGTCCCATTCCGCACCATCCGCCTAAGCCCTAGCTAGTGTACCGATTGCGATGCTGGCAACAAGATGGGAATGACACACTTAGAAAAAAGATGCCGACTACTGAATTTAAACCCTCCAGTCTGACTTTCAGGCTGTATGTAGCTGCCTGGCACATCCCCAATGCAGTGGGTGCACGCATAGCACAGCAGGCGTAATCCAATCCTATGCGAGGAAACAAAGACCATGGCTCTTCCGCATCCGGACGATCACCACCCCGGTCCCCCCAGCCCGGACCCAAACCACGCCCTAGCCTTCCTATCCGGCATGGGAGCTCCTACTGGCTCCATCTTTGGCGGGTGCAAGTCCCCCCTTTCCTCATAGCCTGTCAGGGCTACCCATGTTACACATAGGGTTACCGTGACATCACCATTAGCCATGTGAGCGAATAAAAACCCCTGGCGTCCTGGATTTGCTTCTGCATCCACGGAACCGTCAGTGAATGAGTACAGGGGATATCATTTTCCAATCAAGGCCGGAGCAGCTGCCTGGCAGGCACTTGGCGCGCATCATCTGTCACCCCTCAAGCTAGATTTTGCTGCCCTGCTGTCTCCCTGCTCCCCGATCTGATCTCTACTCTCCTCACCTTCTTCTTTTTCTCTATCCTCATACATCCTCACAATAAGACTGCTCTCAGCTTTTATTTCCTGGCTCTTTTGCTGGGTCTATCTTCAACATGGCCTTACGCGAAGAGCGCAGCGAGAGCTCGCGGTCCAGCTCTGCTCATCAAGATGAGGTGGAAGTTGAACAGACCAGCTCTCACAGGCCAACAAAGCTGGAGAGCGAGGACAGCACTCTCTTTGATGAGATGGATTCCGAGCAAAGAGCCGAGTTAACCCGCTTAGCTTCGAACTTCCCCAGACGCCAAAGCACTACCACCGAGGCTGGCGTTGGTATTCAACGAAAGGACACCATCGATGATCTTGAGCTGTGCGACCCGGTTCTTGATCCTACTAGCGATCAGTTCGACCAACACAAGTGGGTACGGATGATACTGAAGCTGTTAGACAGAGAAGGTATTCCCCGCCCTCCCTTGACCGGCGTCGTTTTTCAACACCTCAACGTCTCGGGGTCCGGGTCGGCCTTACAATATCAGAACAACGTATTTTCGACCCTGCTGGCACCGTTCAGACCGCAGGAGTACCTACCTTGTGTCCAGCGCACACCGGAAAAGCACATATTGCGTGACTTCGATGGGCTTCTCAGGAGTGGAGAGCTACTGATCGTTCTTGGACGCCCTGGAAGTGGCTGTTCGACATTTCTCAAGTCGTTATGTGGAGAACTACATGGTTTGAAGCTCCGCAAGAGCTCAGAGATCCAGTTCAATGGAATCTCGATGGAGCAAATGCACAAGGAGTTTAAGGGCGAGGTCTTATACAACCAAGAGGTGGATAAACATTTCCCGCATCTGACCGTTGGCCAAACTTTGGAGTTTGCAGCTGCAGCAAGGACCCCCGAGATTCGATTGCATGGTATCAGTCGACAGCAATACGCCAAGTATATCACCCAGGTTGTCATGACCATATTTGGGCTATCTCATACGTATAACACTAAAGGTACGTTTCCATTTAATTCACTTGTGAGTATTGTATCTTCCTGGGGTTACTAATGTTGTTACCAGTCGGTGATGACTTTGTCAGGGGTGTTTCGGGAGGTGAACGAAAGCGAGTCAGGTTTGTTCCGTCTCCATCTCTTCTTGAAGTGCTGCTCTAACTTGTATATAGTATTGCTGAAATGGCGCGTAAGTTTTCATGCCACTAACCAAGCATTAACAACGTTCAATTGACTTTAATCCTAGTCTCTGGAGCACCTGTTGGTGCATGGGACAATAGCACTAGAGGCCTTGATTCTGCAAGTGCCCTGGATTTTGTGAGGGCCTTGCGAAATTCCTCCAATCTAAGTGGCACCTGTCATGCTGTCGCTATCTATCAAGCATCACAGGCAATCTATGATGTTTTTGACAAGGCAATCGTCTTGTATGAAGGGCGGGAGGTATACTTTGGCCCTTGCAGTGAGGCAAAAGATTATTTTGTCAACATGGGCTGGTATTGTCCCCCGCGTCAGACGACAGGTGATTTCTTGACTTCGATCACCAACCCTCAGGAACGTCAGGCTCGGGAGGGAATGGAGAGCAGGGTCCCTCGGACCCCGGATGAATTTGAAAAGTACTGGAAGAACAGTCCTCACCATACCCGACTCCAACGAGAAATCGAGCAGCACCTGAAGGAATTTCCTCTGGGTGGAGAGTCGGGGCAGAAGTTTGGTGAGATGAAGCGGTTGAAACAGGCAAATCATGTTTGGGGGAAAAGCCCCTATATCATTTCAATCCCAATGCAAGTCAAACTTTGCACCATCCGGGCTTATCAAAGGTATTGTTTTATTACTTTCCATACTTCTGGGAATCTAACTAACTCTACTAGGATTTGGAACGATAAACCTTCCACGTTGACGAATGTTATCGGCCGAGTTTTCATGTCCCTTATTATTGGATCGATGTACTTCGGGTAAGAATCCTCTTTTGGGATCTTGAAATGTATATACTGAGATTCCTAGAACCCCAACTGCTACTGCAGGCTTTCAAAGCAAAGGCGCTGCTCTCTTCTTTGCTGTGCTGTAAGTTTCCCCAGAAAAACGCTGTCTCTGTCATACTATAGGGAACTGTCCCTGTCCAGTAATGATTTCGCAGAGAAGACTCCTTTGCAGAAATAAGGATTTTACTGACTTCAGTGCCCAGGATGAACGCTCTCATCAGTATCACAGAGATTAATTCTCTTTACGATCAACGACCCATCATCGAAAAGCAAGCGTCGTATGCTTTTGTTCATCCTTTTACCGAGGCATTCGGTGGAATTGTCTCTGATATCCCCGTTAAATTTGTCTGCGCGGTAGTGTTTAACATAATCTTCTATTTCTTAGCTGGCCTAGTAAGTGTATACCCCAAGCCATCATATACCATGAGATTAACAAAACTCACAGCGATATGAGCCGTCACAATTTTTCATCTTCTTCATGTTCACGTTTCTAAGCACACTTGCAATGTCTGGGATATTCCGGACTCTTGCAGCTGCGACGAAGACCCTGGCTCAAGCAATGGCCATGGCTGGAGTGATGGTGCTCGCAATTGTCATTTACACCGGTTTCGTCATCCCTACACCACAGATGTCTTCCATCCCGTGGTTTAGCTGGCTTCGGTGGATAAATCCCGTCTACTATACGTTCGAGGCTTTAATCGCCAACGAGTTCCACGGTCGAAATTTCGAGTGCTCGCAGTTCATACCGTCGTATCCCACTTTAAATGGAGATTCCTTCATCTGCTCTGTCCGAGGCAGTGTCGCTGGTGAAAGAACTGTGTCTGGAGATGCTTACATTCAAACTCAGTACAGCTATACCTATGCGCATGAGTGGAGAAATCTCGGTATTCTGATAGGGTTCTGGATTTTCTTCACTTTCATATATTTGGTCGCAACTGAACTCAATTCTGCAACTTCGTCAAAGGCCGAGTTCCTGGTCTTTCGACGAGGCCACGTGCCGCCGCAAATGCGCAATCTCGACAAGCCCCATGAAGATGCTGGAAACACAGACGTCGCCTTAGCCAACCGACCCGCTGATTCAGAAAAGGAAGCTTCTGCTCTTCCCGAACAACACAGCATATTCACGTGGAGAAATGTTTGCTACGATATACCGGTCAAAGGAGGTCAAAGACGTCTTTTAGACAATGTTTCCGGATGGGTCAAACCTGGAACTCTCACAGCCCTGATGGGTGTCTCGGGTGCCGGTAAAACTACATTGCTCGATGTCCTAGCTAAACGTGTGTCGATCGGGGTCGTTACAGGCGAAATGCTAGTTGATGGAAAGGACCTTGATAACAGCTTCCAGAGAAAGACTGGATATGTACAACAACAAGACCTTCACCTCTCTACGTCTACTGTGAGAGAAGCTCTACGGTTCAGTGCACTGCTACGACAACCAAAGTCGGTTTCTAAGGCGGAGAAGTACAAACACGTTGAGGAAGTTATCGAAATGCTCAATATGCAAGACTTTGCAAGTGCGATCGTTGGGACGCCTGGTGAAGGATTGAATGTTGAGCAGAGAAAGTTACTAACCATTGGTGTTGAACTTGCTGCTAAGCCTGCGTTGCTTATATTTCTCGACGAGCCGACAAGCGGACTAGACTCACAGAGTTCCTGGGCCATCTGTTCCTTCCTGAGGAAGCTTGCAGATCACGGCCAAGCCGTACTGTCCACGATTCATCAGCCTAGTGCGCTCTTGTTCCAAGAATTTGATCGTCTTCTTTTCCTAGCCAAGGGAGGAAGAACGGTTTACTTCGGTGATATCGGCGATCAGTCTCGTACTTTATTGGATTATTTCGAAGCAAATGGAGCAAGGCCTTGCGGGTCCTCTGAGAACGTAAGTCCGCTAATTCTTCCTCGTGTGTTCAACGCTGACAATGAAAGCCTGCGGAATACATGTTGGAGATAATCGGAGCTGGTGCTTCTGGAAAGGCTACTAAGGACTGGCCAGCCGTCTGGAACGAAAGTCAACAAATCAAGGACGTCCAAAAAGAAATTGACCGGATCCACCAGGAAAGAAGCTCGGTCCCTGATAGTGAAGATGGTAACACACAGAAAGGGGAGTATGCCATGCCCTTTTCTTACCAGCTGTGGCATGTAACCCGCCGTGTCTTCCAACAATATTGGCACGAACCTGCCTATGTGTGGGCTAAGCTGATCCTGGCTACCGCTGCTTCTTTGTTTATTGGGTTCACCTTCTTTAAACCGGATAGCATCTTGCAAGGGTTCCAGGATGTCCTCTTCAGCGCCTTCATGCTCACGTCAATTTTCTCGACTTTGGTGCAGCAGTAAGTATCATGCAATTTTGTTCCAGCGATAAAGCTAATCCTACTCTAGAATAATGCCGAAATTTGTGGTGCAGCGGTCACTGTACGAGGTTCGAGAAAGGCCTTCAAAGGCGTACTCGTGGGCAGCATTCCTTGTCGCCAACGTCCTTGTCGAGATTCCGTACCAGGTATTCGCTGCAGTAATTGCATACGCGAGCTACTACTATCCTATCTATGGAGCCAATCAGGCCTCTCATCGACAGGGGCTCATGTTACTCTTCGTCGTACAGTTCTACATGTTCACGTCCACATTTGCTGCCTTGGTGATCTCCGCTCTGCCCGACGCCGAAACAGGAGGTTCCATTGCAACCCTGATGTTCATGATGGCTCTGACATTCAATGGTGTCATGCAACCGCCTCAGGCCCTACCAGGCTTTTGGATTTTCATGTACCGGGTCTCGCCGCTGACCTACCTGATTGCGGGCATCACAGCGACAGGGTTACATGGAAGAGGGATCCAATGTGCCACTGAGGAGATGAGCGTGTTCAACCCTCCCTCCGGTCAGACGTGTGGCCAATACATGGCTCAGTACCTTCAGACTGCAGCTGGTCAATTGTACAACCCAACAGCGACGCAAGGATGCCAATATTGCCAACTGCAAAATGCCGACCAGTACCTCGCGTCCAGTGAAATTTGTAAGCTTCCTTTCATTTCCCTCGCATTCTTGAGACCTCACTAACAAGGCTGAAGTCTACGGCCAACGCTGGCGCAACTTCGGGGTTGGCTGGGCCTACGTGGGGTTCAACATCATGGGCACTGTGGCTTTGTACTACATGTTCCGGGTCAAGCATTACAACCCCACTGACCTGGTTAGAGGTGTTGTGCAGGGCGCCAAGGTGGTCTGCCGTGTGTTCAAGAGACGGTCCGGACAGACACCTAAGGGGAGGGAAGCTGATAATGGCAGACTGTACTAAGGTTATACAGGGTTTAGACATCTACTTAGATGTTGCAGGATATGTGGGCTGATCTCTTCAGAGAACGCCCTGCTAGCTGATTGTTCGATAGTGGTTACCTTCTAGTTATTTAATTCCAATGTTGCTATCTTCTTATACAAATTAATTTATTATTTCTACACCTCGCTGCAGGTGCTTACTCTTGCCTTAATCTGAAAATGGAAGCTACCCCCCTCATGAAAGATAATATGGGAGAAGAAAAACAAGCAACGAATCAGAATCCATTCCGGTCCGCAGCATCAGCATCATTGGTCTAGTGGTAGAATTCATCGTTGCCATCGATGAGGCCCGTGTTCGATTCACGGATGATGCACCACAGTTTCTTTTTTCTTTTTCATTCGAATTCTCTCTTGCTTGTTAGACCATGCATGACTCGAGAGAAACTAACTAGTAAATATTTTTTATCTCGTCTTTCTCTCCTACGTAAATTGGACTTTTCAAGACATACACAGTTGAAGAAGTTAGTACACTATCCCAGTGACATATATGGTTTCTTATTTTCCAGCCTCGATACAACACTAGTACACCTCTAGATAGATACTTCACTTTCCAATGATCCATAACTTTATCTTACTGTAATATCTATTCCTCTCAACCCCCAGTGTATACAATATACTACAATCCAGTCCTGCAGCCCTGTGGGCCATCCCATCCATACATGAAATGATGAAATATGTAAAATGGATGGACCCTACTCTATATTATCCATATCCACAAGACCCATTCCATCTCCTTTTTAAGCAATCTCTTACCTTATTTTTAATTTTAATTTTTTTTTGTTTTTTACAATTTACATTCCGTAGCGCCATAGAAGAACTACTAGTATCTACATACCGCGTAGATTGAAGATCCGGTGGAGATTTAATTTGACGCGATGCCGGTAGTGGTGTCACGGTGTGATGGCCTGAAAGGGGGCTGGGGCCTGGGGCATAGGGCTGGCTGGTATCCATCCGACATCCGTATTGCTACTTGCTAGTGGGCCGTGGGCTTGGAGCCTTGGCATGGATATTGGATGGATACTGGATAGAAATTAGAATTAGAAAATAGAATTAGACTCAAGACTTAGACGGTCGGTGGAAACTAGAATGTGGATGAATAACAACGGGTGAATGAATGAATAGGTGGGTCTATTTTTGAGGCTTGTTGTGCCCTTGTGATTGTGTATCTAAAATTTTTTTAATAACATAATTTTTGGATTGTGGCCCCTGTGGGTGGGTGGGTTTTTCAAAGTCTAATAATTATTTGGGTTGGTATCATGCCAATACCATAGGCCATGCCATAATCAGGAGCTTTACTTAGAAAGGTGGTTGTGAAGGATGGCTGGCTGGCTGGTTTGTTGAGTTGGGTTTGAGGGTTGGTGTTTGTGTTGGTGTTGGTGGTGTATATCATTCTGATGTGGTCTGTGGACTAATCTCGTCTCCTTTTTTTTTTTTTTTTTGAGGGAAGCGGGGTGAGGTTGAAATTGAGATATGGAGTACAGACAGGTGTTTTTATCTGAAGGGGTTTGAAATGTAGGTTGCTGCTGCTTGTACTTAGAAAAAATATGAATAAGATGCGTGGTGCTGTTACTGTCATTTATTCATACTCGTATATCAATGCTAACTAATACCGAGTGAGGCATATGAAACACCGTGACTTAATGCAGATCGCATGGGTTATGCTTCAGGTTCGGCTTCAAACACGGGCATAGAAGGACAAGGTCGTGGTAGATGTAGATAGAAAATAGTCATTTCAGGATCGGTAGAGATAACCATTACAGTTGACATGAGATGGGGAAATGCATGTTCATCATAACAAGGGGGCAAGCAAAAAAGAAGAAAAGAAAAAAGGCGTCAGGATTGATCAAAACACTAGCTGGGGTATTATGCAGACCAAACAGAGAATAAAAACAAAAAATCAAAAGTAAGGGCAAGGTGCGTATTACCATTCGGGTGAGTTGGACAGGGCTGTGTAGAACAAAGATAGGGAGGAAGCGGGCCGATGAGGGAGGTTTGAAAGCAGACAGCGGGTTGGGTGGAATCCAGCTCAGACCGTCTCCGTATTCGGCGGGTTATATGCAAGCCAACCGATCATCTGCATATGAGGTGTCAAAACCCAACCACGTTCTTGGTTCGTTGCATGAACTGTCATGACTCTGATTGCCGCGGGACAACGAGGGCGTTTATTACATGGGCGGGATTCCATCCTTGGTCGACCAAAGGCACATGCTCCTTGAGGATTCTGCCCAAGTAGGCGAATTTCACCCGGTGGCTGCGTGGGATCTATATTGCATTATTTGTCAGTCGGGCTGCAAATCCAGAACAAACGTCAATATGTGCAGGATGACGTACCACCGCCTCTTGCTGCACCTTGCGGGCGATCAGGCCGACATTCACACTTTTCCCGACCGTCAAAATGACATCCGGGCCGTCTCTATCGCTGAGTCGGGCCCTCACCCGGATCAGGTCGCGTTCGCTGGTCTTGCCCTTCTCGTCCCGGCGCCTTTCAGCGTCGTCGGCGATTAATTCGTCTCCGGACGCCTCATCCGAGGAGAGCTTGCCGTCATCTGTGTCGAAGTCTTCTTGCTCTCCATCCGGCCGTACTATATTCTCCGGATCACTCACGACGCATTGTGGCAACCGGTACAAAACACCCTGTTCGTCGTAGCAGCCTTGGCAAAGATCGCCCGTGGGCACGGTGACACCGGCGGCGTCGACGATACTCTGTGCGGTTGCAATGTCCCCGGCACGCACTAATGTAATCGCTGTGGACAGGGCCGCCCAGACTTCTGAACGACCTGTTACCCTCGTTTCGAAGAACTCCGTGCGCTCCTGGTCCAGCTGCGCACGCGTCCACAGGCGTCGCTTGCTATACCAGACATGCCGGCGGATGGGAGCGTTGTAATGCTGGTTGAGCGGGAAATGGTCTGTTCTGGTTCGGGCTGCGCGTGCGGTGGCAGACGTGTTGGCGGAAGAGAGCGCATTACTGGTTGCGACAGCTCGGGGATGAGATTCTTCGGGGCGGCGCTCTTCGGTGACTACCTGAGCAGCATAGGAAGGGCGATCGTTATCGCGCGACAGAGACAAGCAGCAACCCTGTATTTGCTCAAAGTTAGATTTATGTAGAGTCTCAAGGATGTGGTCTTCAGGTACTCTATCGAAGGTGGGGGGATCTGCAGGGATGGGGCTAATCTTGTTTGCGGAGCACGCATAACAGGCCGGGATAGTATGCGATGTTGATTGAGAGATGCAAGGAGAAAAGACGAAGCGATAGGACGAGATAGTTACGAGGACTCACCATGTTGAAAGAACCGGCTCCATCAGCCAGAGATAGCCGCAAGGTCTGACGGGAGTACTGCGAACACCGTAGGGTCGCAGTTGGAGACGATGGGAGGAGGAAAGAAACTGATTCGGAGGGGGCAGCGGGAGCCGAGCTTAAGAGGAATAATATGCCGTTCTTAGTGACTGCAAGTCAATGGGTCAATCACCGATCAAGAATCCATCCATCCAGTTATCGCAATCGGTCGTATGACCCGAAGCAGAGGGAACTAAGTCCTAGTGGTGGGTGGCTATCGAGGCGGACGGCTGCAGCACAATGGCATGACGAAGCAGAGGGAAACCGTGATGGCAGGGAGACGTGGACAGAGACGGAGACAGGAAGAGGTGAAGAGGAGGAGGAGGAGGAGGGGCGAGGGAGAGAAGCACTGGGGAGGACACGAGCACGCGAGGGGAAAGAAAAGGAGGCCGCGAGAGGGGAAGAGAGCACAGTGACGTGAGGGGAGAGAAGCAAAGAGCGGATCAGCCCAAGGATGAGTCGCCGTACCTTAACCGTCAATCAACGAACTCCCCGGGAATGCAGCCGGCTTGTCCAGGTCGAGATTGCCAATCGCCCGCGGTCTTTTCACCGTCCCCTGCTGTGTGACCCTGGCCAGACCGTTCTTTGACTGGCTGCTGGCTGGCTGGAGGGGCCGAAGAGTGAGAGAGAAGGTGGCAGCGGAGATGTTCCGTCCACCCCAATGAAAATGCAATCAAGAATGGATCGAGACCACCCTGGAGGCGATCAGAAAAACAACCACGATCTACGTACTTATATTACGGCCCTTTCGTGCAGCCCCGTGTCAGGTGGATCGTTACAGAAGTGAAAAGTAAAAATAAAAAATAAAAACCTTAAAAGTTAAGCGGTCGGGTACGTGGAAGGAGTGGGCACGGTGGGACATCCCAGGCGATCATTACGCATCAGGGTCAATATTGAACTTTGTCTCTATAGGTTTATGAGATCCAGGGCAGCCGGACACACCCCCACGGCCCATATGTATGTAAGACCCTCCGCATGTACAGAAATCAGCTCATCTCTTCATCGTCGTCCTCATCGTCGCTGCCAAAAATGGCTTTGAACACCGCCTCGCCCGGCCGATCCGCCTCCAATGCTTCGTTGCGCTCCGGCTCGACCACAACAGGCGCACGACTGCCAGCAGGTGCTGCTTGCGCCGATGATCCCGATTCTGCAGCTGCAAGATATCCACCACCGGTCTCAAGCAGCAGTTGGTCCATGATGTCCCGTGAGACCAGTTCCTTAGGTCCGGAGGCGGTCTGATACCCGGCGGACTGGAAGCGCCCCCCGGATGACGAGGCCTCGGTGCGCCTCGATGGCTCTTCAGGATCCATCTGGACGTTGTCTGGGGGCCGGACGTTGAATCGTTTGCATAAGAGGCGCGTCGGGTAGAATGAAATACTGCTCCGAGTCATCGGGCCGAACATGCCAATCTTGGCAGCCTCCACTGCAGGGTCTTCAGGCCTTACGGCAGGTTTGCTGAGAAGGGGTTCTGTCGACGGCGATGCCTCGTCGGATGACTCTTTGGGCCCGGAAGAGGCAGACGTGAATCGCGACGCCATGACCCCGGACATTGGCTTGAAGACCTCCGCAGCTCGTGAGAACTCATGTAATTCTGCAGCCCATTCATCTGTAGTCGGCCCAGGGACTCGATCCGGCAGGCTATCTCGGAGTCCGGCGCGCAATTCGAGGAATCTCCGATAGCGCTGTCGTTTGCTCTGGTCTTCCGAATATGGCATCCACCCACTGGCCGCTCGGGTCAGGGCCTGGACAGCCACCTGCTTGTCCAGTTTGGGCACTAGATCCCAGATATCCTTGCGCTTCTGCGCCTCCGAAAGTTCTTGGCCTTTGGGAGCTTTTTCGCTTAAAGCCGGTGGCAGATCACTCTTGCCCGTAAGTTTCGCGATTCTCTCCCGACCCTCGGGAGTCAGCCAGTCGAATATGGATTTTCCTGGAAGTTGTGCTTCCCCCAGAAGCGCAGCCCTCGCCGTCGGATCCAGAGAAGAGGCCTTCGCTGCCTCTGCCGGGGAGACATAATTCGAGACGTCTCTGTCGTTCCCCGGTATCTTGCTAGAATGCCAATCCTTGGGGATCTCCGGTGGCGCATACTTCTTCTCCTGTGAGGATATTGAGAGACCTGAAATTCTCTCCGCCAGCAAAAACCCTTCCAAAGGCAAGCGGCCGTCGTGACACTTTCGAAAGCCGGCAGAACCCTTGGCAGCGATCAATCGTTTGGGGATATAAACCGGCTTGTTGCTTAGAAGAGGGTTAGACGATCCTGTGATTGATTTCGCATCCTCCATAGGTTTTGTCTTCTTTTTCTTCTTCTTGTCTCCTCCAATAGTTCGATTGTACGAGATTTGCGGGCCCATGGAGTATGGGTCCTCGTCATCCGACCCGGTGTCATTCAGTATGCCAACGCCAAACCCTCCACGGCGGGGCTCTTTCGCCTTTGGCTGCTTCGGCTTACCCGGGGCCATAAGCCGCCCGCCAAAGAAGGAATCGGTGTCCTCCTCATCGGAGTGATTCAGTCTTAGGTTCTGAGAGTCCAGGCGAGCCTCCCCTTCAAACCCGATTCCTTTATGGTCGATCTTGTGAATGAAAGCAACCATCGGCGGGTTCTCTGGTGCGAAAAGATACGTTTTGTCGGCTTGTCCGTCGCGTTGCGCTATGCCGTCGTCGAGGTCGGCTTTTCGTCGTACCTTGGGCCCAATGCCTTGACCCTCTCTCCATCCCATTTTCTTCAAAAGCTTCACACCCATTGTTTCCCCGGTCGTTTTGAGAAGGTCCATGAACCCTCCCCGATTGGCATCTGTAGAACCAGATCCGGAGTACTCATCGGTCGTTTGTAGTCGCTTGGCCTCTTCTGCCTCGCGAATGTCGTCTTCGTCCATGAAATCCTCCGCTCGTTGTTGTGGAGTGTCCTTTGCGCGGTTCTGTCGCGAGGACACAAAGGTTGCTGGGGTCCATCCTTCCTTCGACCCGACGGTGTTGAAGTACCTGAAGACGGGCCACCTTTAGTGTGCTGTCCAATGCTATCCATGAATCGTGAGCTCACCCGGCACTGAACCCACCGGTGAAGGCGCCATGCAAGCGTTTCCTTCCCCGGTCATCGGTGACCTCCTGCTTCCAAACGGGTGCGTATGATCCATCGTCTCGGACATTGTCGTCTAACGGAGGCAGGGGAGTTCCGTAGAGGGCGTAGGGAGACTGCCGCGCCTGCAGGTCCGCCTCGAAGGTGGCGCGGGTCCTTTTGCTTGCCATCGCAGATACAGAAGCGCAGCTCAAGAGCGCAGCATGGCTATCGCTGAGGATGACATCTGTCAGTGTCTGCAGGTGAGAGTGAGACACGATGAAATTAGCGATGGAGGACATACCGGTATATCACGAGGGCCCGTATCCGGAGCTAAAATCGAAAAGCAGTCTCAGGCTGGTGGATGAAATGGATGGGACCGAGAGTAGGCCTATGGGGAAAGATTGCAATGGAAGAGGACTAGTCAGACGGACCCCAGACATGTGACGACTAGGCGGGCATGGATGGCACCCGCACCGCCACCCCTCTGTGGCTGGGACCCATACACAGTGCTGTTAGTAGTAAGCAGCAGCAACATCCATCCGACCGGCATAGTAGTTAGTAGTAGTCCGTGGTGTTGATTCAAGCAGAAAGTCGGTGGCATTCGTCGCTTATAATTAATTAATCAATTCATCACAGTCATGCCACGGTTACAGTGTCAGAAAGGCGTCTAGCATCTCGCGGACCACGGAGGCTCTCCGGGTCCAGGGGCACCCCGTCATCACGTAACAGAATATATATTGTTTCCGCTACACTCCGCAAGTCCAGCCGGATCAGCCACGGGGCGGATGACAGGTCCAACATTCGGGTCCCAAAACGAGAAGGGCATCTGATGTGCACCTTGCGACCGAACGTGCTTGGCGGATAACCTGAACTGGTCCGATCAACTTAATTTGGACCGTTCAGCAGGAAATCCCCAGCGACGACGACGACGACGGTGGTGGTGGTGAGGAGGCCCTCGGCCAGGTGATCATGCCCATCCGTGCCCAAAATACCGAAAGTCCGACGTATCAACGGTCGCCCTCCAGCCGGGCAAGGCAGGTTTCAAGACTGGCGAGCGGGGGGAGGGTGACTCCGCCGGAGTCGAATCAGCGAGGAGGCAGCAGGTGCCTGCTGCCAGCCTGCCAGCCTGCCATGGCTGATGGCTGGGAGCCTGGGAGAGTCAGAGGGGCCCAAGTAAGGTAACGGGAGGTAATAATAATAATAAGCAGCAGAAGCAGCAGACAGGCAGCCTGGGAGAATGACGAGGGCGGGTGCCGTTCCTTCCCCTGCGTAACTCGATGCACTCCATCCATGCAGCCAGCAATACGAGAGGTCGCATGGGCGCAATCTCAATTTCCTCCCAGCGACATCCAGATATAAGAGAAGCCAAGACCTTTCATTTCCCTCCAGGATCCCAGCCGTCGGGTCTGAGTGCCACCTGTGGGCGAACTACTGCGAAGATATCTACCACTACTCCTACCTGGCTTTCTCCGTACGGAGTACTGTGTATAGAAAGTTACCCACCATCCATCATTCACCACCAATTCGCAGTACCGTCCCGAACCAAACTTGCCCCCCTCTCTCCGTCCCCTCCGTGCCCGTCCCAGCCAGTCCACTCACCGTCCAGTCCACTCTACTGTCCACTGTCTAGCCAGCGTCCCACCGTGTCTCTGGCGGGTGCTATTCCTGGCCAGTCCCATCCACCGGCCACTGCTGTCTTGTCCGGTCCTGGCCTGGTCTGTCTGCCTTTCTCCGCAGCCGCATCCCAGCGTCAACTCAGCTCCTCTCCGTCCTCTCCGACAGTCCGACTCTTCCCTCCTCCTGTTCCACTTCCCACATTTCTCTCGGGATCGTGATCCCTCCTTCGATTCCCTTCCTCCCCCTCCCCTCCTCCCCTCCCCCTTTCGCTCCTTTGCCGGTTTGTTTCTCCTGCCCCCCTTTCGCCTCGGTGCTGCCCCGTTGCTGCCGCTGCCGCTGCCCGTGAGTCCGTCCTCCCGTATATGGGGCATTCCTACGCCGTCTGCTGGACGTCCTATCCACGCTGGCTGTCGCTTCCCTCGAGCGCTCCGTCAGCCAACGCCGTCCCCCCCACTTGCTCCCCGACCGGCCCTTTGGACTCTCCTTGGGCTGCGTCCGCCCTCACGCGAACCGCCCCTCGATTGACAAGCGGTCTTAGGGTGAATGAGGCTCCCTGAATTGTGGTTGGTTCGGAACTCTCCATCAATTTCGTGCCCATCGTGATGTCCACTACTGCTCCCTCCACTGCGTCACCCTCCGTCGTCCGCAGCCAGTCCACATCCTCCCGGCCTTCTTCTCATCGTCCTCCTTCATCTGATCTCCCTCACCGAACCCGAAGTGTCGCGGTCCGTCCCGCGACTGCCTCCCAGCCCTCTCCGCAACATCATCAGCACCACCACCACCAGCCGCAGAATCGCTACTCCCACTCCTACTCCAAGTCCCACTCCTATGACCGCCGGCCCCCGTCGAATCAAGCCGTATTCGACCATATAGCCCGTCGGGATTTCGAGGCTTCCAGAGGTGCCCAACCGGTTGCCTCCCGCAGAAGTTCCTCTAGGGAACGTTCACAGGAGCACCCCTCCACTTCCTACCGCCCCGAATCATCCTCAGGCCCACACCATCGGAGCCTGTCGGTAAAAGGTCATCAACGGGAAAGCATAGACATGGCTACCGCTGGGCCCGTCATGGCGGAAGGCGCTGCGGGACACTCGCAGGCCGCCGCCGCCGCCGCCCATCTGCATCCGACCAACTCGATACAATCGAAGCGTCGCACAATGATCACAACCCCATCGGGTCAGTGGGCCCTGGGCAAAACGCTGGGTGCTGGTAGTATGGGAAAAGTCAAGGTTGGGAAAAACATGGAGACCGGAGAGCAGGTGAGTAGTTTCTTCGTCCCGGAGAGTCTTGAGTAAGTACTGACTGCGTCCAGGTCGCCGTTAAAATCGTACCCCGGCAGTCAACCGAGGAACACCGCAGCTCGCGCGAGGCAGAGCGAGCAGATCGCTCTAAAGAAATTCGAACTGCTCGGGAGGCAGCCATTGTCAGCCTCGTGAACCATCCTTACATCTGCGGTATGCGGGACGTGGTGCGCACCAACTACCATTGGTACATGTTGTTTGAGCTTGTCAATGGAGGGCAGATGTTGGACTACATCATTTCCCACGGCAAACTAAAAGAGAAACAAGCCCGGAAGTTTGCCCGTCAAATCGCCAGTGCATTGGATTATTGCCATCGCAACAGCATCGTGCATCGAGATTTGAAGATCGAAAACATCCTGATCAGCAAGACGGGTGACATCAAGATCATCGACTTCGGTCTTAGCAATCTGTTTTCGCCCAGGAGCCTTCTTAAGACGTTTTGCGGCAGTCTTTATTTCGCGGCCCCGGAATTGCTGCAGGCTAGGCAGTACACGGGTCCGGAGGTGGATGTTTGGAGTTTTGGAATTGTTCTGTATGTCCTAGTCTGCGGGAAAGTCCCGTTTGACGACCAAAGCATGCCAAAACTTCATGCGAAGATCAAACAGGGTTCATTCGAGTACCCCCCGGGGCTCACGACAGGTTGGCGCCCACTTCCCACCCCTTCTCTCTCGCGAATGCGATACTGACCTAGCTTTTTCAGAGTGCCGCCATATAATTTCGCGGATGTTAGTGACCGATCCTAAACAGCGTGCCAGTTTGTCCGAGATTATGAATCACCCATGGATGAACAAAGGCTTCGGTGGACCTCCAGACAACCACCTTCCATACCGTGAACCTATACAACTCCCCCTAGACCCGGAAGTTATTGAAAAAATGACGGGATTCGATTTTGGTCCAGCGGACTACATAACATCGCAATTGACTAAAATAGTTGAGTCCGAGGACTATCAACATGCCGTGAAAGCCATGGCTCGCGAGCAGCCCGCTCCTAGCCACACCGAGAAAAAGCGCGGCGTGTTTGACTTCTACAAGCGGCGGAATTCAGCGAGCAGAGACACACTGTCCACGCCTTCTGCGGAGGCAGTCCAACTCGGCAGCGACCCCACAAATGCCTATAGCCCATTGCTATCCGTCTACTATCTCGTCAAGGAGAAGCTTGAGAGAGAAAGAGTCGAGACAAACCCGGGCGCGCTTGGTGTTCCACAGTCAGCCGGGGACTCGATGCTCCAGATGCCAGATCTTCCTGCGCCAGAAGCCGCGCACACCAATCAGTACAACGTCCCAGGGGAGAAGGATACCGGGAGAAGATCGCGCCCTAGAGCAAGAACTCATGGCGATGACGATCTAGCAGATGGCCTCAAAAACCTCCACTTGGGCCCGCAGACAGGGCATTCTCCTGCACCTCCTGCATCACAGCCGGAGACTCCTATAAAGAAAGAGAGCACTGCGGCAGGTATCCTAAGGCGGTTTAGCACCCGCAGGACCAAGGAGCGTAGCCGAGATCCGGAACGTGGAAGACTCGGAAGCCCTCATACGCCGTCGCTGAGTGTCCAGGCACCAGCCGATTCGGCCTCGCCTCTGTCGAGAGGATTCAGTGTCAAGAGAACCAGACGTGCGGACCCGTCGCCGACGGCCATCCACACTGGCAGTAGCCAGCCACAACAGGATCTCCTCAAGGCTCCAGGATCGGCCGAGCCGGCCTCGCGGTCCAACAAGTTCTTGGAAAGATCAGCAAGTGTGAACTCGGCCGACTACCGACAGCGCCGCTCCCGCAGAAATGATGCGGATGCGGCGGCTCAGCCACCTCCAACCAGTGGCTCTGACTATGCGAACGTCCAGAAAGAACTCACACCTGGGAAAGATGCCAAGGCGAGCCGCACGCATACAGCTCGGACAATGTCCCTTGGTCATGCTCGTCGTGAAAGCATCCAGGCGCGTCGGGCTCGGCGGGATGCCACGCGCGAGGCCAACGTCCCCGAAGAGACTGATGCGGATATCTCCGGTGCAGGCACTGCGCTGGAGAGTGCAAACGAAGGAGAAGACCTTTCGAAGCCGGTATATCTCAAAGGTCTTTTCAGCGTTTCAACAACTAGCAGCAAACCTCTGCCTGTTATCCGTGCCGATATCATCCGGGTTCTGAAGCAGCTTTCTGTGGATTATGTCGAAATCAAGGGAGGTTTTAGCTGTCGTCATGCGCCAAGTATCGACTTGGACAAGGTGGTAGATGTTGGTCCCCCAAGCCCGGATCGCCAAGGGCATGTCTCCGGTCATCGTCGCCGCATCAGCTTTGGTGGGTTGCTGAGCCACGAAGAAAGGGATGATGCACGCTATGCGCCCCGGGCACAGCGTCGAAACCGGGCACCGGATCACAGTTTTGTGACCAATTCGGAAGGCTCCGATGAAGATGATTCTCGCGACCACCGGGATAATCTGGTGGTGGGCGAACGTGTCATGGGAGAGACCACGACTCGGGTCCAGAGCGACACGGGGGAGAACTTGGTCCTTCGATTTGAGATCCTCATCGTCAAGGTGCCGCTATTTTCGCTGCATGGCATCCAATTCAAGAAGGTTGCGGGTGGCATGTGGCAATACCGGGAGATGGCGAAAAAAATTCTGGACGCTTTAAGACTCTAAGTGTATTTTGATGGACGGGCCGCCAGCATGAGGGTTGGGTATTATTTACTCGAGCTGACGAGGTCGGTTCGAACCATGAGCATTTGCATGAGCATCACGTGTTTCTTTTGTCCATTTCTTATGTCAACTTTCGGTCTGCATTACCATTGAGCTGGCTCATCGTTCCAGGTACTGGTTTGTCATGCTGTACATTAGAACCGAGCAGGGACGCATCATGGATGTCAGTCAATTCTTTCCGATTCATGTGACTATTGTCCTGTTGTATATTTCTACAGGGTTGTTTATTTTCCTATGTTGTACCTCGCAAGCCCATAGGCATGGGAGATGGTGAGTTAATGCGTAAGAGTATCAGCCTTATGCTAGATCGCTGTCGAGGATTATATAGGTTGTTCTGATGGTAGTGAAACTGCCATCGGCTCGTTGGTTATTCACTAATAAGTTTGAAGCTAAGTATAATGTATAGTAAGAGACTTGATTATTCAACATAATAGCTGAGCTGAAGTGCCGCTTTGACTGGCTGTCAGTCATTTTTCAATTACTCAATCGATCTAAGTAGTATTGGTCAGATGATGTACATGTTATTGTTATAGATATAGCTGGCCACTAAGCTATTTACACACCCTAACTATGGAATGATATACTCTAATATCAAGGAAAATATAGAGGACTTTGTATGTGAAGTAATTTTATTCTGTTAGAGGCAGGTCACAGGTACACTGTAAAGCAGGCATCTTATAGCTGCAGTGCAGTACACTTTATAAGTCAGACTGTAATATCCAGAATAGCATATCTTCTAGTTGAGTCGGTTAGTTTGCTCGCGCTAGCTCCCGGGTACATAGTTCACCAGAAGCATATTAACTTATTCCTATAGTAATAGTATAGAACTCCACCAAGCACCACTTCAGATAAATCGGTCGCAGCAGATGATAGATCTACTAGATCTATAGGTATTAGCGCATCAATACTCATCTATAATAGAATAATAATAACTAAAGTACAAATAATCCGACTATTTAGTTCTATATCACCTTGGATTCTTGGAAATTCATATATGGTAGATAATTTCTATTATCCTATATTCACATATAATACAGTAATATACTGTATAGATTGAAGAATAGCCATAGCAGTTATTTTTGAATATGTGTTTAGAAAGAGCTGAAGGTCTTATACGGAGGAATACATGACTCCTATGGTCTGATAGGTATTAGGTGCACCATGTGGAGTTGTACAGGTCTGCAGGCATTTATGGATAGTAGTATT
Organism: Aspergillus ellipticus CBS 707.79; assembly: GCA_003184645.1. Classification (NCBI taxonomy): domain Eukaryota; kingdom Fungi; phylum Ascomycota; class Eurotiomycetes; order Eurotiales; family Aspergillaceae; genus Aspergillus; species Aspergillus ellipticus. Next base: position 255,490 of record KZ825803.1, on the reverse strand, counting down.
CGCTTTCAACTATAGCAAGTAGGCCCGCGGCCTTCTGCCCCTCCTTAAAGTACTTTCTCATGCATGATATGATGTATAGGATTTCGATTTCTCCTAGTGACTAGTCTAGCACTAGGACTAGCACCAGGCAACCTATGTTGTACAGTTGCACCACAGATATTAGCATTCTATTTTACAGCCAAGCTATAGGGGATTAATCAAGGAATTATTAAATCAAACTAGAATACAGACTAATACATAAAAACAACCTCTACTCTACATACTATAAATTATTATTAAAACTAAAGTCTTAAAGTAAGACCTAGCTTAGTGCCCCTGATGTACAACCCCATTGCCAGAGCTCGGGCCGCCAAACCTAAAGGCTTAATTCCCAGGTACCGCCCAAGGAGTCCAAGGACTGCCGCAGGCTGCAGAGCTGCGCAGCGGCAGCGCACCTACTAACACTAGCCCACCAGACAGCAAGCTAGCCAGCTCTTACACAGAACCCACCCACCAGCCCCCCATACAAAATTAAAGAAGTAAAATTATTATTCCAAGTAGTAGGTATACTGCATAAGCGCAATATACATGTATAAAATAGCAACTTTACCAATGGTGTAGCTAGCTAGCTAGCTGCATACTTAGCCGGCTGGCTTTCGAACAAATGCCTACTAAAGCCCGAAGGATCCCTCTCCTATTAGCATTAGCGAGCACTATCCGGCGGGGGGGTACGGAGTAGTAGCGCCCGGAATACATCCCGGTAAGTTAAGGGTGAAGCCTAAAAGGAAGGAGCAGCAGGCAGGCAGGCAGGCAGGCAGGTTGCCTTTCTGTATCTTTCACCTGTCTCAGTCTCAGTCTCGGTCTCATAGCTAGGTAGCCCCTGGATGTTATATATATAGCTTTGGGTAGGTTACACAACAGACCATGTAAGTAAGTAGTTTATGCTATCATCCAAGAAAGTTGTCTGAAACAAACTATGCGGTCGGCCTGTCTCGAAAGTCAATTCAACGAGTACAGAGGATCTAGTGAACATGCAGGGAAATTGCTACCAATCACAACTCGCACTACATAATTGCTTAGTCATTAACCAGCCAAGCCAGTAGTTAGTTAATGCCAAGAAATATCAACCCTCAAGACAGCAGAAATATTGAGGATCTTTGAAATGCTATAATATGATAGCCAGAGTAGCTATTTAAGAAATAAATGTTGCGTCTGAATTAGAAAGACTTACTTTATATATGGACATATTTTTAAGGCGAAAAAGAAGAGAAATGTGGTTTGGTCGCGAGATAGTAGTTGCCTTTCAGACTGGTTCTGGTGTTCTGACCCCTGCCAAAACAACGCGGGAAAGTCCAACCGGGCAACTTCCCAGGGAAGGGGTTTTATTAGCCTAATCAGAAATAACAGCCAGCACAACATATATATATTAAGAAGAAAAATATATTAAGAAGAAAAGTAGTAGGCCTTTGATATCTTTCAGGTAACTCTCACTTCTACTTCGCTTTTGTATGTGTTTTCCTAACAAAAGTGAAAGATAGATAAAGTGAAAGTAATATGATAAAATCTACTTGTCAGGGTAGGTCGCCTGTCAACTAGGTAAGGAATCGACCACAAAACACAATCGATTTGTAATAGAACAGACAAAGGTAGCCTATATCCACAGAATAGACTGATCCTTAGAGGATCAGTAGTAGATCAGTGAAACTCACTACTATATACTGAGCGGAGTGCTCAGGACCCTCTATCAATAACCTCACAACTCTATTAACCATCTTATTAATATATTATCCCAACACCTCTGACTGCTGTAGACCAGCCTGTTCTATCATAAATAATACCTTCCCGCTGGGCTGAACCACCTGGGTCGGTCTGTATGGGAATAGCTTCACGATTACCGGATAGGGTAAGGATAGCGGGCAGCTAATAGATAGCGGGGTATTCAAGGTTGCAGCTGTGTGGGTCTGATAGAATACCGGTATAGGGTATACCAGAATCTGTATATAAGATATTATATATTGATAATATATATAGGATAGAGGATTTATACTATATAATCACACATTAAGATAAATAAAAAAACTTATTTTATATATTACTTCTTTTTTTCCTGTAATCTCTCTTTCTTTTTTATTTATTATATTACTTATTTTATTTTTATATCTTTTTTTATTTTCTTTAGTATTCTATAATTATAATATTATCTTCTCTAATATTATATTTTTATTATATCTTTTAATTATATATTTTTTAAAATATTTTATTATATTTAATATATATTTTCTATTAAGACTAAGTATATATTTTATATATATTATTTATATAATGTTAATAAAAATTTTAATCCTGCTAAAGATATTATATTTAATATTAAATATTATCTTTATATTTATATATTTATATTATATTATTTATATTTATATATTTATATTATATTATTTATATTTTAAGAATAAAAAAATTTATACTTCTTGTGATAGAATAGCCTAGCTATCGTGGTAACAGCCCTCGGGATGACGTATTATAGTAGTAATAGAAGTCGTGAGGTTATTAATAGCAGTTCTATACTCTTTTAATATCTAAAAGGTGCTGATTCCTCTGCAGGAGACTACTGATCTTTTAAGAATCAGTCTATTTTATAAATATAGACTATCTTTATTATTATTAGACGAATCTATTATATTTAATAGTTAATTTTTTATCTAGTTAACAGACTTTCTACTCTGATAAGTAGATTCTATTATATTCTAATTCTTCTCTTTTTAATTATCTAAAAAAGATACTATTCCTTAAAAACAGTATAGAAAAAAAGATATTTAGTAATTATATTAATTCAGAATTATTATTAAATACTATTTCTATTACTGAGAAAATCTAATAATTAAAAAATTATATTTATTAATTAAAATAAGCTACTAATCTGTAGAAGAGAATAGTTTATTTCTAGAAAAATAGTTCCCCGGGTAAGATTTTTTTTATATACTACTGATCCTCTTCTGAATCAGAAAAAAATAAAAAAAAAATTAAATTTAAAAATATTTTCTATTTTATCTTAAATTTTAATTTTTAAAAATATTAAAAATAAATTACTAATTTAAAATATATATTTTAAAAAGCTTTTAAAAAGTATTTATTAAAGAAATATAAGATTCTTACTACTATTAATTATATAGACTCTGTATATAGATAAAAATAATATTATTTTATTAATAATAAGAATCTAGCAGTAAAATAATCTCTTAAAAAATTATAATCTTAATTTAAAAATTAGATTTTTATTCTAATCTAGAATACTACTATTCTTTAATTAGATACTATAATTTAATTTAAATAAGCTTACCAGTAATATAGTTAAAATCTAAAAAAATTTTATACTTATTTTAATATTTTAAAATAATATTTTCCTTATCAGACAGAGAAAGAAAGAGTTTTATTATACTTTACTAAGCTATTATTTAATCTTAATTACTATATTTAAAAGTATATTCTCTATTTACTAGAAAAATAAGATAAAATAATAGCTATTACTATTTATTACTATAAATTATAGAATAATAAATAAAAATATAAATAAAATAATAATTAATTTAATAGTTATAAACTATATAAGTACTTCTAAGACTATTCTAACAGACTAATTAAAGAAGATATATTAAATTATAAAAAAAATCTTACTAAAATAAATAATAATTAATTATAATACTTTATATATAATAGTACTCAGTATTTTATAAATTAATATTTTATTAAAAATAAAAAGATTTAATCTAATAAAATTTATTAATATTTATCAGATTCTGAGAGAAAAATAAAAAAATTAAAATAAATTTTATAATTTTAATTTTTTTATTTATAATAAGGATTATATATTATTTTTATATTTCTATTTATATTTAAAACAGTTTTAAAACTTTTACAGACTTAGATAATTATACTAAAATAAATATTATTAATTATTAATTTATTAAAATTTATAATATCTAATATATTCTAGTTACTGTATTCAGAATTAAAGTTATTAATTAAATTACTACTTCTATCTATAGTATATAAAAAATCTTTATTATTATTACTAATTTATAAAAAAATATCTGTATATTTAAATAATATTATATAAAGATTAATTAGGATCCTTATCTAGAAAGCAGCCTGATTCTATTATTAATAACTATACTTTAAGATCTTTATATTAATTTATTAGTATAGAATTAATAATAATAGTTTAGTATATTATTTATTTCTCTTTTTTTTACTATCTAATTTAATAAAGTAACCCGGAATTCAGTAAGAGTATATATTATTATTAAACTTTTTAAAAATATTTAGCTACTGAAGAAAAAATCTTTTAATTTATTTTTAAATCTAAAGATAATTTTAATTAAATTTTAGAGATTTTAAGATATATTTTTTATAAATTTTTTCTAATAATTTTTTTTATAGCTCTGCAGATTATATTATTAATATTAAATCTGATAAAATATTCTTTTATAGTTTTATATACTCTTTATTAGAAACTAAATTTAAGATTTTATAAAAATATATTAAAAAAAATTTAAAATTAAATTAAATTTAATCTTTAAAAAATCCTGCAGGGATCCTTATTTTTTTTATATTTAAAAAAAATAGTAGTTTATATCTTTATATAGATTATAGAAGTCTTAATAAAATTTTTATTAAAAATTATTATTTTTTATTTTTTATTTTAAAGATTTTTAATAAAATTTTAAATAGTAAATATTTTTTAAAAATTAATATTAAAAATACTTACTATTAAATTTATATTAAAAAAAATAATAAATAAAAAATAGTATTTTATACCTGATACAGTTACTTTAAATATATTATTATATTATTCAGACTAACTAATACTTTTATAATATTTTAAAATTATATATATATAGTACTTTATAAATTTTTTAATAATTTTTATATAATATATTTTAATAATATTCTTATTTTCTTACTAGATAAAGAATCTTATATAAAATATATTTATTAAATACTAAAAAAACTCTGAAAAGTTTAACTCTATATAAAATTATCTAAGTATTTATTTTACTAATTTTAAGTTAAATTTTTAAAATATATTATTAATACTGATAGAGTATTTATAGATTTTTAATAAATAAATAATATTATTTTATAACTGATTTCTGAAAATTAATATAATATCTAGATTTTTTTAGGATTCTATAACTTCTACTGTTAATTTATTTAAGATTATTTATAAATTATTTTATTTCTTACTTCTCTACTTTATAGAGCAGTTAATAATTAAAAATCTGAGAAAATTTATTTAAATTTATATAAGTAGTTTATTTTTTACTATTTAATTACTGTTTTTTAATAAGTATTTTTATTAATATATTTTAATTCTATAAAATCCTGATATTTAGAAATTAATATATTAAAAAAAAAATAAATAATATTCTATTCTAATCTGATAATAAAAATATATTTTATTTAATTATTTTCTAGTTTTATAAGTTCTCCGGCGCTGAGCTAAACTATAATACTTTAGATTAAGAGTTATTTATTATTATTTATTTCTTTAAACAGTAGTAACAGTATTTTAAAAATACTTTTTAAATAATTAAAAATTTATCTAACTATTTAAACTTATAATTCTTTATATATTAAACTAGAATTAACAGGAAATAAGCTTAATAATTTATAAGTTTAATCTTTTATAATTTTATTATTAAATATAAAATAAAAAAATTAAATCTAATAAATAAATTCTCTAGAATATCTTCTAGATTCTAGATAAAATCTGCTTTTTAAAAAAAATTATTAATCCTGATTTAAGAGTAATTTATAGATATATTATTCTTAATAATAAAAGATTTAGTTAAAGAGAAATCCTAGTTTAAATCTTAAAATATATAGAATTATTCTGGATTTAATACTTATATTATATTAAATTTAAAGAACTCTAATAATTAAACTGGTATAGAAACAGCTGACTGGACTATTTAGAAGAATTTATTCTAAAAAAGATTTATTTTTTAATTTATAATATTATAGCTGTATACTGTAAAAGTTCTATACTTAGATATATATAATTCTAAATTCTAAAAAATAATCTTATATTTATAGAATAAAAATCTAAAAATATAATAATAAAAAACTACTGTTTAATAAAAATAATTAGACTAGAAGTACTGAATAATTAAAATTATAGATTATTTATATTTTAAAAACTGCTATTATATTCTATTCTTTAAGATATTATATTAAATATTTATTTATTTATACTATAATAATCTGTTAGTAGGATACTTCAGAAAAATATAAATAAAAATATTTTTATAAAAAAAATTCTATTAGAATAGATTATATTATAATATAACTGAATATATCTAAACTTACTTAATATATTAAGATAATACTACTTTAAAGTATTAATTATATAGTAGTCTTAAATTACTACTAATTTTATTTTATTTATTTATTAAATTAGTAATAGACTTTATTACAGGACTACCTCCGGTTATCTAATATAAAAAAACTATTAATACTATTCTTATTATTATTAATTAATTTTTAAAATATTATTTTTTTTTACTATTTTATTTATAATAACTATTCTAGATCTTACTGAACTATTCTATAAATAGATTAAACTAATCTTCAGATCTCTAACAGATATTATATTTAATTAAAAATTAATTTTTATAAATAAATTCTGATTAAATTTAATTTATAATATTTATATAATCTTAAAGTTTTTAACAGTATTTTATTTTTAAACTAATAATTAAATAGAATAGATAAACTAAATTTTTAAATATTATCTTCAGTACTACTCCAGCTAATTTAATATT
>KZ825803.1:5366-205962 GCA_003184645.1 Aspergillus ellipticus CBS 707.79 | reverse complement strand
TTAGGAATATAATAAATATAATTAAGTACTTAATTATTAAAAAAAGATAAAAGATAATAAAAATAGTAAATAACTAATATAATAAAAATAAATAATAAATAAAATAATAATAAAAAAAAAAAATAATATCTGTGTAGTAAAGAAGAGAATAAAAAAAAAAAATATATATAAAAAATTTTTTATTTATTTCTTTTTTCTAAAACTTTATTAGTATAAATATATCTAAATACTGATAAATCTATATAAAAATAATATATAATCTTATTTATACTATATATTCTACAGGTCTCCTGTCTTTTATTATTAGATTTCTACTATTCTAAATCAGAAATATATAAGATTATTTCTAATATTTAAACTAGATAGTTTATTCCAGTAAAAAAAAATACTATTTATAATAAAATAGCCTAGCTATTATAGTAACAGTTCTTAAGATAATATATTATAGTAATAATAGAAGTTATAAAGTTATTAATAGCAGTTCTATATCTTTTTAATATTTAAAAAATACTAATTCCTCTGCAGGAGACTACTGATTCTTTAAAAATTAGTCTATTTTATAGATATAGACTATCTTTATTATTATTAGACAAATCCATTACATTTAGTGGTTGATTCCTTACCTAGTTGACAGGCTTTCTACCCTGACAAGTAGATCCTATCACAAATATATTAAAATCTAGATATATTAATTAAATATTAATATTAAATTATAAATATTATTTAATATTTTTATTATAATCTAGCTAGTATTATTATTATCATTATATTATAAAAAAAATAAATAAAATATTTAAAAATATAGATTTTTTTATTTTTAAAATATAAATAATATAATATAAATATATATATATATTAAAAAATATTTAATATTAAATATAATATCTTTAATAGAATTAAAATTTTTATTAATTATATATAAATAATATATATTAAATATAATAAAATATTTTAAATAAAATATAATTAAAAAAGATAATAAAAATATAATATTAAAAAAGATAATATTATAATTATAAAATATTAAACAAAATTGAAAAAAATAAAAAAATATAATAAATAATATAATAAATAAAAAAAACTTATTAGAAAAAAAATAATATATAAAAACTTTTTATTTATTTATTTTAATATATAATTATATGATATAAATGTTTTATTCTATATATTTTATATAGATTATAATATATTTTATATTAATATTCTATTAGATTTATAAAATTATAATTTTAAATATTCTGTTATCTATTAGCTACTATTATTCTTATTTTATCTAATAATTATAAAATTATTTTTATATAGATTAATCCAGATAGTTCAGTCTAGTAGAAAAATATTATTTATAATAGAATAAACTAGTTTATAATAGTTAAAGTTATTAGTATAATATATTAATAAAATAATTAATAAAATTATAAGATTATTAATAAAGAGTCTTAATTTCTCTATTTAATATATAGTAATAAGTTTTACTAATCTATTACTAATTTTTTAAGAATTAGTCTATTTTATTAATATAAGCTATCTTTATTTATTCTATTATAAATTAATAATATTTTATAGTTGATTCCTTATCTAGTTTACAGGCGACCTATCCTGACAAGTAGATCCTATCATATAAATAAATAATTTTAATTAAATATATTAATATTTTAAACTGGATTTTATCTCTATATTTAGTTATTAAAAAAATTATATAAAAATATAATATTAAAATAAGATATTTTATATTTAAAAAATTGTTATTTTATCAAATAGCTGGACTAATAATAATATTAATTTATATTAGTTTTATAAATATTTTATTTTTTTTAATAAAGTTTTAAAGAGTTAACTAATATAATCTTTTAATTTTTAATAAATATAATTTTTTTTAATATCTAAATTTAATAAAATATATAATTAAAATATTTTTATTTTTATTTATATACTAATATATTTTTTATATTTTTTGTGTTTTTTATATTTTTATTAATTTTTTAAGAAAATATATAGCAGCTTAATTAAAAAGTTAATTTATATAAATATTTAGTAAGGAATAGAGTGGATATTCTTAACCTGTATTTTAACTGTTTGGCTTCAAACAGGTTAAAATACAAGGGTCAGGTATAGATATTATAAATTAATAAAAATATATAAAATATTATTATTATATAATTTATATATATAAGTTATCTATTTATATATATTATATAGTCCGATTATCTAATATACTTATATTACCATATAATACACCAAAGTGAAAACATCACTAAGAAAAAGGGCCTTATATTAATTAGTAATGTATTATATATGGGTTAGCTGTATTAGGTGGTATTATAAATATTATTTATATATATACATAAAATCGGTATTTGAATATAAATTAAAAATATGTGATTTTATTAAGATACTTTATTTAATACCTATTTCAAAAGTTCAGTATTTAACCTGGACGGTTAAGAATAACCAGTCTAGACTAAGGAATAGTCTTATTACTGTATACTATTTTACTATTCTAATTCTAATTAATTTTATTATATATATATAAGATATCCTGTAAAGATTTAATACTAAAAAAAGTAATTTAAATAGTATAAATATATTGATTTTCAGCTTCAAAAATGTATGTTAACTGGAAATCTTGGCAAGCCGGCCAGGCCGCTTGTGTGGCCAGTCCGCTATGTAGATTACGTTAACTAACTAGTTATCGACGATGTATACGCTGACTCAGCAGCAGCATTAGGGCAGCGCTAAGCCTGTCGCGGCTAGGGCCACCCACGCACAAGCGGAGACGGGATTTTCTCTGGCGGGCGGCGGCGCCTCAAATTTTGCTCTTCAACATTCAGCGCGCAGAGCCACACCAAAGGAGTTTGTAAAGGATTCTTTTGGAAGACTGTCAGCACCATGTCTAAGATCACAGTCGGTATGTGATATCGCATTCAAGCAACAGCGAAAACAACAGCCACTAACTCTGTCACAGCCGGAGTGCGCGAGAATGTCGACCAGCTCCTCAACTACTCTCAGAATGAGAAGAAGAGGAACTTCCTCGAGACCGTCGAGCTTCAGATCGGCCTGAAGAACTACGACCCCCAGCGTGACAAGCGTTTCTCCGGCACCATCAAGCTGCCCACCGTCCCCCGCCCCAACATGAGCATCTGGTATGTCGAACGGAATGGTTTGGGATAAAAAGAAGACGGAAACTGACGGACGGACGATAGTGTCCTCGGTGACCAGCACGATCTTGACCGTGCCAAGCACCACGGCATCGACGCCATGTCCGCTGATGACCTCAAGAAGCTGAACAAGAACAAGAAGCTCATCAAGAAGCTTGCTCGCAAGTACGATGCTTTCCTGTCTTCCGACGCTCTCATCAAGCAGATCCCCCGTCTCTTGGGTCCCGGTCTCTCCAAGGGTATGTTCATCCCCACCACTACCATCAGTGTTGTTAAAAAGTGATTGAGAGAAGCTAATTTGTAATTCCAGCTGGTAAATTCCCCACCCCCGTCTCCCACGCCGAGGACATGGCCAACAAGGTCAACGACGTCAAGTCCACCATCAAGTTCCAGCTTAAGAAGGTTCTCTGCCTCGGTGTTGCCGTCGGCAACGTCGGCATGACCCAGGACGAGCTCGTCGCCAACGTCATGCTGGCCATCAACTACCTCGTCTCCCTGCTCAAGAAGGGCTGGCAGAACGTCGGTAGCCTTGTCCTCAAGGCTACCATGTCTCCTCCCAAGCGTCTGTACTAAGCGGTTTTCCCGCTTGGTCTCCGCGCTGAGGGGTCTTTTTAGGGGCTGAGTTGTGCGGTTATATATGCTTTAGTTTAGCTACTACGGAAATGTGATCCATGATTTCGTCTCTATTTGGGTGTTTAGATTGTAAGGTTGTAAGACTGTACTTGGTTGTAGGTCGTGCGTGTATCGCTCTATAATAAACTTTGTATCATACATGTTGAAATGGGTGGAAGAGACACCGTTTGGTGGTCTATTGCATTCCAGCCATCAACTCCGTCTTGTCCAAAACCATGCCCCGGATACCGATGAACTCTCTTAGCGTGTCCCACTCCTCACCCTCCTCTTCACCCCTCATGTAGATATCCTTGAATCCCCACGCGAGGGCAACCTTGTCGAACGCAGCCCGCTCCTCTTCGCGGAGCCAGCGGTGCCGCAGCGGCACTCCCGATTGCCATACAACACGCTCCATCTGGTCATTCGCCGTCGTGATGGCAAGGATTCCCACCGAGGACGTTCCTCCGACGTACGCCAGGGTCGCGGCGAACGCAATGCCCGTCGCCGTGCTGGGGTCCATCGTGTTCTGTAGCGTCGCAGCCCAGGACGCAAGGATATAACAGGCCGCCGGGGCAGCGGTCAGGGCACCGAGCGGGCCGGCCGCCTTCTTGAAAAGCTTCGCGCGATGGAACGCCGGCGCACAAAACGTGGTGTCGATGATAGCCAGGACCAGCGACAGGTTCCGCTGGTCGATCGCGACGTCCAGAGCCGTGTTCGCAAGATCCAGTGGCACGGCACTGTTGATGCTCTTGGGCTTCGGCTTCAGGTATTTGATAGGCGAGCTGTTCTCCTCGGGCACCGGCTTGTTCGCATACAGGTGGAAGATCTCCGGGAAGTGGTCTGGGCGTTTGAGCACGGCGTGGATGTTGGTGTAACTGGTCAAGGCCTCGGGGGAGATGAAGACTTTGTCGGCCGTCAGGAGCTCGTAGACGGTTTCGCAGAGGTGGTCGGTGATCTGCTGGGGGGTCTTTTGGCGTCGCGAGGTGGACTGTTGCTGTTTCTGTGTAGCGATCGTCTTTTCCTCCTCCAGGTTCAGCAGCGACGAGATCTCATCCGGTTGTTGTTTCGACTGGGAGCGCGTCTTCTCGGTGTCCGGCTCCGGCTGGACGAGAGCGTTCGCAATGGTCTCGCATCGTTGTAGAAGTTGTACGATTTGTTCGCTGGAGGGCACGGATTCCGTTGCGAGAAGCTCCGAACATTCGTGTGCGATCTGGGTCACGGCGCTGTCAAGGACCAAGAATGAGGGCTGCTCGGACCCGGTTGATTCGAATCGTCTGGCGGTGCATGTGAGAGGGGCCCAGGGACTTCTTAAGTCTTTCTTGGGGCGCAATTGGCCGAGGCGCGCATTCCGAGTTAGTGGGCTGGTCGAGGCATAGGACCGCGCAAGGAGTGGGCGATGGACGGGGGCGGGGGTTGTGGCTGGTTGGCAGAATTGGCAGACCAGGGCCTGCTGGCGGGAGACCTTCTGACCCCTCAGGGCAATTCCGCGGGTGGAAATCATGGCTGGGTCGTGGGGAGGATGCGAGATGGACGGGGCAGCAGGCAGAGATGGGCGGGCGAGAAGCGCAGCCACTGGCGACTAGTCGGGCGGCGAAGCGGTGCGCAGTACTGCCACCGCCACGGGGCGGGTCTCCTCAGTCCTCCAGGGACCGTCCCTACCTGTCTACCTGTCTACCTAACGTCTTTCGACTCTCGCCCATCAGCAACGCCCCTTAGGCATCTGCTTTCCTTCGACAGGCCTCACTCCCTTGGTTAATTCAGGCCTCAAATGATCCATTTAACTCCAGAGGATTGATCCCCTGGTGATCGCCTTCTCAGTCATTACCCCCTCCCGACCGCGAGCGTCATCTCTCATCGTCTACAATCATCATGCCCCCCCCTCCGCCGCCCCCGCCGCCGCCCGGAGGGATGGGAGGTCCTCCCCCTCCCCCTCCTCCTGGAGCAATGCCTAGCAGGCCCTCTAAGTCCGAAGCGAAAGGCCGTGTAGGTTCTCGACTGTGAATTGAAGTCGGGTCCAGCTGCTAATGCCTCAGATAGGGTGCACTGCTCTCGGATATCAATAAAGGTACAAGGTTGAAGAAGGCCGTGACCAACGACAGGTCGGCCCCCGTGCTTGGAGGTGGAGGAGTGAAGTCTTCTGGTCCCGCACTTCCTGGCGCTCCGCCTGTTCCGGGCATGGCGAAGCCTCCGGCTGCGATGGCACCGCCTGTTCCTACGGCACCAGCTGCAAACCGGCTACGAAGCGACAGCAATGTTAGCTCGGGAGGAGATGCTGGGGGCGCCTCCGCGGCGCCTCAACTTGGCGGTCTCTTCGCCGGGGGCATGCCTAAACTACGCAGTCGAGGAGGCGTCGACACGGGGGCTTCTCGGGGCACCCCGTATCAATCAGAGTCGGGGGGGGCTCCCCCGCCCCCTGCTGTATCCGCCCCGAGGCCTCCAGGTGCTCGACCTCCGCCCCCGCCGTCTACAGACTCGCCACCTGCCCCTCCCGTCAACCCGCTAGTCGCCAATCTCCGGAAACCGCCCCCAAGACCGACCTCCAGGCCGTCATCTACAGTGTCGAATGCGTCCAGCAGATCGGCCCCTGACGCTCCCCCCCCGCGCGCGCCGCCACCATTGCCAGGCTCCGCGAAAGGCCCGCCACCTCCCGTATCAATAAGGAAACCCTCAGCACCTCCACCTCCACCTTCTACAGCTAGTCCAGCTGCACCCCCGCCGCCTCCGCCCGCGTTTTCTGCTCCGCGACCTCCGGCGCCTGCTCGATCTACCCCTCCCCCACCACCCCCTCAGGGTGTCTCTGCACCCCCGCCGCCGCCGTCGAACGGCACAGCTGCTGCATCCATCGCAGTTCAAGCTGCTCGAAATGCTCTTGGCCACCCACCACCACCATCGGCACCAGCCTCGGCTCCATCCGCTCCTCCACCTCCACCCCCTCCCAGTGCCCCTCCTTCCCTTCCCTCCAGTGAGCCACCAAACCGACCTTTCGATTCGCCAGTCGGTTATCAACCAGATCGTTCCACCCTGGATCCGAGCGCCTACACCCTCAGCAACGGCGGGCCGTCACCGGGATCAAGCCCTCGGGGTCCAGGTGGACATGGCATGGGCCCGGTAGATGATCATCGATTCAAGTTCCAGGGCGATGGCTTATTGCCTAAGCCGAGACCGTTTTCGGGGGGTGCTAGACGGTATCGGGCCGGACGGGGTAGCAGCGTGCCGTTGGACTTGGGCGCATTGAGTGGTTGAGATTCACGCCTACCTCCAGCTTGTAAATCCGCTTAGCAACTCGGTTATTGTTCGTGGCAGGAGGCGTCAGAAATGAATGAAGTTGAGTCCAAGCAAAGTGTCACCCCTGGAGTAGAAAGTAGAATAGGCTTGGTAGGATCTACCATTGTGTGTGCTCTCTTCATTGGCTCTATCTCCCTGTCCACGCTCCACTGCGTGCCTGGACACCGGATAGAAAGCCAGCGCATTGGCAGCCCGGCGGTGGAGCTGATCTGATAGACCGCCGCGCAGCACGGGACAGCTCCCTCACGTGACCCGCGGCTGCCGCATCGAAGCTGCGAGGGACCGGAGAAGCACGTCCAGATCAACATCTGTCGACGGACCTCCGCGCTGGCTTTCCCTGGCCAGATCGACCCTTCTCCCTTGCTTGACGCGTTCCTCACCCGACCTTCGCATCAATCTACACCACAGGCAGGCCGACGCCATCGCCGTTCAATCCAGCACCTCAACTCCGGAGATCGACGCGACGTCGAAAGTATTTGCTTCAGGTCGAACTATTCGCAATAAATCCGGAGCACCGTTGAAATTGGCCCTGTCTCGGATTTCCGACCATAATCTCACGATATTGAGCATCACCCTATCTCCACATTGCCTGGAAATCATCACCGCTCGAAGCTCTCACCTTTTCGCTGCCCACCTCGAGCTCAATTCCTGTTTATCTCCCCGCTACAAACCCCAGTCTCCTAATTACCCTCCACACCCCTCACCATGTCTCTACACTCCTACATCAACAGTAAGTGTCCTCTCCTCTCCTCGCAATCGTCACCTGCACAATGGAATGGCTCCATGCAGCCTCCTGCCCCACCACGGACCAACGAGAGCTAACGCAACGATGCCGCGAATCTAGAGAAAGTATGCATCCTGACGGTGGACGGCCGGACGCTGGTCGGAACATTGCTGTCCACAGACCAGCTGACGAACCTGGTGTTGCTGGACACGATCGAGCGAATCATCCGGACGCCCGACGACCCGGAGCCCAGCTCGCAGATCGAACACGGGCTCTACCTGATCCGCGGCGACAATGTGGTGTTATGTGGCGAAGTGGACGAGGGCATTGATGGCGACATCGACTGGACGAAAGTACGGGGCGAGGTGGTCAAGGGCACGAAGAACGCATGAGGGAAGAGGCAACAACAATCTTATGACTCAAGGCTTCTCACGGTATAAAAAAAAACTGGGCGTGCGTTTTGTACGATTTATGTGGACGATCTCAACGTGACGGTGGGTTAGTGCGTAGGTCGGACGGACCCGTCTTTCTCTCTCTATCTCTGTCTCTCTGTCTCTCTGTCTCTCTGTCATTCTGTCTCTCTTTTCCATGGTCTTGTTCGGCAGTTAGGGGGGGAGAGGGGGGGCAGTGCGGTCCGTGTTTAGGGTACGTATGCGAAGCTACGCGCGCGACAATGTGCAGGCGGGGATTGGTGGTCATTACCTGGTTGCCTATGGAGGTGGTCGGACCAACCAGCGGGGACCTGGGCTCAGCTACGATTGGAAGGTGCATGGGCGGGCTGATGGGAGAGGGCTGAGGGCTCTTCTGCCTGGATCGTCTGGAGTTCTCGGGATCGAACTTCGTGGCGCTGCAGGATCGTTGCATTCGGGGGGGGATCAAGGGACAGAAACAGGGAAGAACAATACAAACAAACCTAGCGATAGGCAAAAGGGGGGGTGCGTCGAGTGCGGAGGACCCCTGCACGCCGATCCCATTGGAGGAGGACCCTGGATGCGGATGGACAGGATGGGATGGGAGGATGATGACTGATGAGGCGGAAGGGGAAGAAGCCCAGGGCAGCGGGAGCGAATAATGCACGGGGACCGGGAGTGGGATGGAAGTATTGCATTGGCGGGCGCAGCTGATCGGATGAGGGTTGACGTTGCCTGTTCTGCCTGTTCTTTGATCGTCTTCTTGATGTGCTGCTATTCTTGTCCAATCCGACATCCTACCTACCTACATACATACATACATACATACATACATACATACATACATACATACATGCATACATACATACATACATACACCGTACCGATATACTGCAGAGGGTGCATGGAGGCAGTGAATGGTTACCTAGAGTAGAGTGAGACCAAAGTAGAGACCAAGCGACTAATACCCTAGCGGGAACGCGTCCCGGCGGCTGCGACTCCCACCGTCGGACCAGCGATGGAACCGAACAATCATGAGCGACCGTTTCCGGTGGTTCCAGGGGCCGTGCCGCGTTGGGGGTTTGGGTTTGGGCCTGGGATGAGCCACACTGGCGGCCTCGTGAGAGCGACGGTGCAGCTGCGTTGGCCTGCATGCCAGATCAGATCCTCGCCACAACACCAACACCACCAACACCACACCTCCCTCCATAGCCAATTAATCATTAACCACCCTCATCAAACTTCAATCTTGATCCCTTCCCAACCTCCGGAATCCGAATCTAAATGTGACAGCCGCCCCGTTTCTCTGCCGCCCGCCCCGCCCTTGCCAAGTGCGGCCCAACTGGCGGTTCCCTTGGTTTTGGTTTGGGGTTTGGTTTGGCTTTCCGTTTCTTTCCCCTGACCTCCTCTGTTTCTCCTCGCTCGCTCGCTCACTTCCTCTCTCGCTCATTCTCCGAACTCCCGGTCCCTGTCTGTCTCCCTCTCCCTCTCCCTCTCCCTTCTCCCTCCTCTCCTCTTCTCCTCTTCTCCCCCCTCCTCCCTCCCCTCCCCTCTCGCCTCTTTTCTTCCTTTCCTCTCCTCTTCCTCTCTTCCTCCAATTCTCCTCCTTATCCGGCCCCTCTTCACTCGACCTCGTCTCGTCCTGACCGCCACGAAACCCCCCCCCGGCTTAGATTTCCCCCGTTATTCCCGGTCGCTGGGCGACCGCCACTTTGCCTGCTTACCACTACCACCGACGCTATCAGCCCTCCCCCCCCTCTCCCTCCGATCCGAGCGCCCTTCATGTTGTTGCGACCGTGCCTACAGACGATAGCAGACTCAACTCGTCTACACCCCCGGGCCAATTGGTCTTCGTGAGCGCTGGGACACCCATCTTCCTTCCTCTGGTATAACTGCCTCGTCGGTGTACCATCTCGCCTCCCTCTCTCTCCCCTTCCCTCCTCTCTCCCCTCTCCGTCTCTCTCCCTCCCTCCCTCCCAGCCTCCGTTGTCCGGCCCCGGTGGTTAGGCCAGAATGTGGCTCTACCGTGGTGTTCAGTCCGCCGTTTTCTACTATGCCACCTGCACTCCCTGTGCCGAAAACCACAATCGCCACAAGCGCAAGCAGGAAGCCAATCGGTCGAAACGTGAGAAGGCAAAGATCGATGCTGTCATCACCGACGAGCCCAAACCGTTAGCGCAACCGACCGCATTCAGCACCAATCCAGGATGGGCGGAGGAAATTGCTCTAGGTCCGGGTCCGCCCGCGAGAAGAGGTAGACATCAGACCGCGCATCGTCGAACGGGCTCGGGAAATACGGGCATATCGGCCGACTCCCGGCAGGATGCGAAGGGTTCGTCACATAGGAAGGATAAATTGAAGCATCCGCTGGGCGATCGGTGGAGTCGCATGCGTTACCAGCGCGAGGACGAACCGTTATGGGGCCAGGATGTGGAGGTTAAGGGCTCTTCGGTCGGACTTTCAGGTGGCGGCAAAGCAGACGCTAGCTCTTCCAACAAGTACTATGTCGCTCGCGTGCCTCCGGTCAACGATCTTCACCCCCCGATTGTGAGTGGGCCCAAGAGCCGGGCTGAGACGCGCTGGATGTTACAGCCCCCACCCAGCGCGCGGGTGATGGCCGGTAAGGAGCGGGTTGAGGACACCGTCCGCAACAACGCAAGCAGCAACAGCGGTCAACCGGCGGAAGTTGAGCACACCGACACGAAGCCCGTCCAGTCCCCTGTCGAGCCCAGCCAGCAACTCCCGCCGCTAGATACCCAGACCCCCGAAAAGAACGTCTCTAGACCTTCCTCACCGCGCATGGCGCCCGATGGTTGGTTCGATCCGAGATCCGCGGGCTCGGAAGCCGACGAGGAGCGTCCTGATTCGCCAATGACCCCCCGGTTCATGTACAGATATGATGAGTCCAACTTCGTAATATCCCCATCTTTCCGCTCGCGCTCCGATTCCTGTTCCACCCTGTCGTCCCCCGGGGATTCCGAGGGTGAGTCCCCCCGGGTCTCGTTCCACTCGCCTGGGACACCGACCTCCCGGCCTGTCTCCAAAGCAACACAAGATAGCGGTAAACACTTCCCTCCAACAATTTCTCAAACCCTATCTACCTTGCCACGTGACAACAACAAGGTCCAACTGTTGCATTTGGAAATCAATGACTCGCCTGACGATATCGGATTAGGTCAGCTCGAACGTCTGCGGCCCTGGCGTTGGAGCATGGATATATGACCGTTGAAATCCGGCCGCCCACATGCATCCTCCCTTCCCCCTCCATTTTTGTGCCTTGTTTATCATGGAAGCCTGCTTTGATTTTACTCCTTGGGTAGGAGAATACCCCCTCTACTGTTGGAATTTTGTTGGCTTGTTTTGTGTTTTTCGGCGTTGGCAGCAGCAAAAGCGTTCTTTCTTCTGACGCCCCTTGATCCATTCTATGGCAAATATCCTCGATGCATCATGCCGAACCGCGCGGGAGTTCCGTTCGATAGAAGCACTTATTGTGTATGCGTGGCTGGGCCAACAGACACAAACTCGTCGAACGACCTAGAGAGACCGACCGTTCATTATCCCCCAACTTGAACCACTATCATTCAATTGGCTGGCTTGACTCCAGCATCATCAGCAGCAGCCACGATAATTTATCATCGATCATTGGATGTCTGTCCTCATCTCGCCCCGATTCCCTCAGCGCAGATTACTATCCCTACCACTTTCCTTATCTATCCTTACCTTTTTTGTTGATGCTTGCTTTTTTTTTTTTTTGACTCTGTCTGTTATCTATCTCCGCCCTGCTTTGCTGCTCTCCTCCCTGTGTGTGTCTCTCCGTCTCGCCCTCGCTCTTGTTCCATGTCTCTCTTGTCGTTCGTACCTACCTACCCTTCATGTACACTACTTTGTTTAATAATACATACCTGCCTTCTCTCTATGATTATCGATAACCAGTGTATGTAAGCCATGCATAGATTGAACACTAAGACGTTACACTAAAAAAAGCAAACATGCCATGCCCCACTTTACATACATACATACTTACATGCATACATACATACTGTACTCCGTTAGTAGTCACTAGTCAGATCAGATCCCCCCTCCCTAGGTAGACTAGCCCTTACCTACCTTAAAAGTAAAAACGAACTTCGATACGTAGGTACTAGCAGTAGAAAGTAGATACTAGTAAGGTATGTAGTACATAAGCACAGCAGCGCAATTCACCGATTATTCCCAGATTGGAATAGCAATTCAAACTTACCTTACCTACCTTACTAGGTTTGCAGGGTGATGTCAGATGTACCTACAGCAAGTTAGTTGCTAAGCAGAATGTTATCATTATGTATGTACCCTACTACTTACATAGGTAGGTAGGTAGTTAGAGTAGGACATGGTGTACGTATGTAGTCAGTATGTAGTTAGTATGTATACATGCACGCACGCGCGGTCAGTCAGTCAGTCAGTCAGTCAGTCAGTCAGTCAGAATAAGCAACGGGGAGTGGCAATGCATGGTGCGTGCATAATAGGGCCGGGTATGGCCGGGGTCGGTGTGGGTGGGTGTGGCTTGACTGCGGGAGGGGGATGTAGGGGGGGTGGTGTCAGAGTGCAGATAGTCTAGGTGGGAGGGTGGTTGCAGATAGGGTCGTGTGATTGGTTGGTTTTAGTTGGTTTTGTATTATTTTATTTATTTTTTGTGTGGGTGCTGGGTGCTGGGTGTTTGTTAGGTAGTACTATCTACATACTTAGGTAGGTACCTGCCACCTGGGTATGGTACAGGGTTAGGTGGCACTATCTTGGTACCTACCTGGGTAAAGGTAGATGGTTAGGTAGGTAGGGTAGTTCGTTGGCGGTGGGTTTTAGTGTGGTAGTTGGTAGTTGGTAGTTGGGGAGGGGAAGGAGGGGGGGTTATATGTAGGTTGTTGTCTGTCTGTGTATTAGGTATAGAGATTATAGATTGGTGGTGGTAGATGTGTAAATACTAGTCTGGCTCAATCATTGTGATAGGATCTACTTGTCAGGGTAGAAAGCCTGTCGACTAGATAAGGAATCAACCACTAAACAGAATGGATTCGTCTAATAATAACAAAGATAGCCTATATCTATAAAATAGACTAATTCTTAAGGGATCAGTAGTCTCCTGCAAAGGAATCAGCACCTTTTAAATATTAAAAGAGTATAGAACTGTTATTAATAATCTTATAACTTCTATTATTACTATAATATATTATTTTAAGAACTGTTACTATAATAGCTAGACTATTCTATTATAAATAGCGCTCTTCTTTACTGGGACAAGCTACCTAACTTAAATATTAGAAATAATCTTATATATTTCTGATTTAGAATAGCAGAAATCTAATAATAAAAGATAGGAGATCTGCAGGATATACAGTATAGATAGGATTATATACTGTATCTATATAAATTTACCAGTATTTAGATATATTTATACTAGTAGAGTTTTAGAAAAAAAAAGTAAATAGAAAATTTTTTATATATTTTTTTTCTTTTTTTTTTTTTTCTTTTTTTTTCTATTATATAAATATTATTTTCTTTTCTTTTTATTATTATTTTATTCGTTATTTACTTTTATTATATTAGTTATTTATTATTCTTATTATTTCTTATCTTTTCTTAGTAATTAAGTATTTAATTATATCTGTTATATTTCTAAATTATTAGTAGATTATATAAAATTTATTATTCTTATTTTTTATACCAGGCAGAGGATTAGGTTAGTATTATTACCGCTGTATAAATACAGCTAAGAAGACGCGAGCACCGGGATCTATATATAAAACAGTAATTAAACTGTACTGGTTATAATATATATACTGTCTTTATACTTCTGTAAAATATTTTAAATCTAAAAATATAAAAATATTCAAGATTAACTGTATTTTTAATAGAGAGAAATCTATTTTATATTAATAATATTATAGCTGCTGAGACGGTTATAAAACAGTAGGAATTTATAGACTTTTTTAATATACTTTAACTAATATATTTAAACACCTGTTAGTATACTTAGAAATACTACTAAACTAGTTAAGCTTCTAGAATAATACTGTATATACTTCTTTTCTATAGAAGATAAAAATAAAATAATTATTAATTTTAATAAAAAAATTCTTTATATTATTAATAAATATATAGTATATTTTATTAAAATCTTTATTTAAATAGTAGCTATTTATTACTAATATTATAATCTCTTAGTAGTACAGAAATCAGTATATAAGAAAAATCTAGTTAGAGATTATTATACTAATATTTTACTAGTATTATATTATAAACTATAAAATATATCTGGCCCGGTATTATAAGATTATAAGAGTAGATATTAAGAAACTGTATCTTATACCTGGTAATACCAGCTTTATTTTATAGACTTCAGTAAAGTAGTTATTTAAAACTAGTATTTTAGCTGTAGTTAGCCTATAATTCAGCAGTAATCAGCTGGATAATATTCTTATTTAGATATTTAAAAGATTTCTAGTAACTTTAGGGGATCTGTAAAGATAGCTTATATCTAATTTATAACTATATTAATACTGAATAATAGTAGATTATAATTATTAATATATATAAGTATAACCTGTCATCTTATAATAGTATTTAAAATATATTTATTAGTATATTAATAAAATATTATCTAACTAATTTATTATTAATAACTAAATATACTTCTATAGACTATCTAATAGTATTTTACTAGATTTTTTTTAGCTGTTATAACTTCTAAAGTATTCTCTAGTAGTCTCTAATATTTTCTTATATATTTACTATATTTTTACTAAAAATCTATTAATTATATTTATTTAATTATTCTTTTTATTTAATTAGATAGTAATCTTAGCTATTATAATATTAGTAGTTTTTAACTTTCTTAACTTTTTATTTATTTTTATTATCTAGCTCCGGTATTAGAAGTAGTTTTTTATAATCTCTTCTAGTATTCTACAGTTCTAATAAAAAAATATAGAATATATTATAAATTTATTTATATTTCTTAGATAAATATAAGTAATATATCTAGAATCTAATATATTTAAGAATTTAAAAAAGTCTTATAAACTTCAGAGCTAACTTTCTTAACTCTTTAAGCTATAAATTCTAGATTAATAGCTTTACTAAATCTCTTTTTTTAAAAAAGAATAGTCTTCTGTATTTATTATAGTATTCTTTTTATTTTTTTATAGCTATTTATTATATCTTTTATAACTATTCTCTTATTTTTCTAAGCTTTTTAATCTTATTTTATACAGCTGGGACCTCTTACTATTAAGAATTACTCTTAATTCTAAGATAAAAGTCTGGTAAATAGCTATATAAGATATTATAAAGTAATAAATCTGTAGTTATATTATTTATATTATTATAAGTAAATTAAATAATTAGTAAAATTACTAGTTAATTAGTATTAAATTAGCTGGAGTAGTACTAAAGATAATATTTAAGAATTTAGTTTATCTGTTCTGTTTAGTTATTAGTTTAAGAATAAAATACTGTTAAAAGCTTTAAGATTATATAAATATTATAAACTAAATTTAACTAGAATTTACTTATATAGATTAATTTTTAATTAAATATAATATCTGTTAGGGGTCCGAAAATAAGTTTAATCTGTTTATAGAATAATTCAGTAAGATCTGGAGCAGTTATTATAGACAGAACAGTAAAGAAAAAATAATATTTTAAAAATTAATTAATAATAATAAAAATAGTATTAATAGTTTTCCTATATTAAATAACCGGAGGTAGTTCTGTAATAAAGTCTATTACTAATTTAATAAATAGATAGAATAGAATTAGTAATAATTTAAGACTATTATATAGTTAATACTTTAAAGCAGTATTATTTTAATATATTAAATAAATTTAGATATATTTAGCTATATTATAATATAATCTGTTTTAATAAAATTTTTTTTATAAAAATATTTCTATTTATATTTTTCTGAAGTATCCTACTAACAGATTATTATAATATAAATAAATAAGTATTTAATATAATATCTTAAAGAATAGAATATAATAGCAGTTTTTAAAATATAAATAATCTGTAGTTTTAATTATTCAGTACTTTTAATCTGGTTATTTTTATTAAACAGCAGCTTTTTACTATTATATTTCTGGATCTTTATTCTATAAATATAAGATTATCTTTTAAAGCTCAGAATTATATATATCTGAATATAGAACTTCTATAATATATATCTATAATACTATAAATTAAAAAATAAATTTTTTTTAAAATAAGTTTTTTCAAGCAGTCCAGTCAGCTGTCTCTATACCAGCTTAACTATTAAAATTTTTTAAATTTAATATAATATAGATATTAAACCTAGGATAATCTTATATATCTTAAGATTTAAACTAGAATTTCTCTTTAACTAAATCTCTTATTATCAGGGATAATATACCTATAAATCACTCTTAAATTAGGATTAATAATTTTTTTTAAAAAATAAGTTTTATCTGAAATCCAGAAGATATTCTAGAGAATTTATCTACTAGATTTAATTTTTCTATTTTATATTTAATAATAAAATTATAAAAAATCAGATTTATAAGCTATTAAGCTTACCTTCTGTTAATTCTGGTTTAATATATAAAGAATTATAAGTTTAAATAGTTAAATAAGATTTTAATTATCTGAAAAGTATTTTTAAAATACTATTATTACTGTTTAAAGAAATAAATAATAATAAATAATTCTTAATCTAGAGTAGTATAATTTAGCTCAGCACCGGAGAACTTATAAGATTAGAAAGTAACTAGATAGAATATATTTTTATTATCAGATTAGGATAGGATATTATTTATCTTTTTTTTTAATATATCAGTTTCTAAATATCAGAATTTTATAGAATTAAAATATATTAGTAGAAGTATATACTGAAAGACAGTAATTAAACAGTAAAAGATAAGCTATTTATATAAATTTAGACAGATTTTCTTAAATTTTTAACTATTAACTATTCTATAAAGTAGAGCGGTAAGAAGTAAGATAATTTATAAATAGTTTTAAATAAATTAATAATAGAAGTTACAGAATCCTAGAAAAATCTGGATATTATAGTAACTTTTAAGAATCAGCTATAAAATAATATTATTTACCTGTTAAGGATCTATAGATACTCTATCAGTATTAATAATATATTCTAGAAATTTAACTTAGGATTAATAAAATAAATATTTAAATAGTTTTATATAGAATTAAGCTTCTCAGAGTCTTTCTAGTACTTGATAAATATATTTTATATAAGATTCTTTATCTGGTAAGAAAATAAGGATATTATTAAGATATATTATATAAAAGTTATTAAAAAGTCTATAAAATACTATATATATATAGTTTTAGAATATTACAGAGGTATTAGTTAGTCTGAATAGTATAATAATATATTTAAAGTAGCTGTATTAGATACAAAATACTATCTTCTATTTATTATTTTTCTTAATACAGATTCAGTAGTAAATATTTTTAATATTAATTTTTAAAAAATATTTACTACTTAAAACTTTATTAAGAATCTCTGAAATAAAAAATAAAAAATAGTAATTCTTAATAGAAACTTTATTAAAACTCCTGTAGTCTATATAAAGATATAAACTACTATTTTTTTTAAATATAAAGAGAATAGAGGCCCCTGCAGGACTTTTTAAAGATTAAATTTAATCTAGTTTTAAGTTTTTTTTAATATATTTTTATAGAATCTTAAGTTTAGTTTCTAATAGAGAGTATATAGAATTATAAGAGGATATTTTATCAGATTTAATATTAATAGTATAATCTGCAGGGCTATAAGAGAGAAGTTATTAGAAAGAATTTATAGAAAATATATTTTAGAACTTCTAAAATTTAATTAAGATTATCTCTGAATTCAGAGATAAATCAGAAGATTTTTTTTCCGGTAACTAAATATCTTCAGAAAGCTTAATAATAGTATATACTTTTACTAAATTCCGGATTACTTTATTAAATTAGATAGTAGAAAGAAGGAAAATAGATAATATACTAAACTATTATTATTAATTCTATACTGATAAATTAATATAGAGATTTTAAAATATAATTATTAATAACAGAATCGGGCTGTCTTCCAGGTAAGGATCTCAATCGATCTTTATATAATATTATTTAAATATACAGGTACTTCCCCGCAAATTAGTAACAGTAATAGGGACTTTCTATATACTATAGATAGAAGTAGTAATTTAATTAATAATTTTAATTCTGGATACAGTAACTAGAATATATTAGAGATTATAAATCTTAATAAATTAATAGCTGATAATATCTACTTCAGTATAACTGTCCAGGTCTGTAAAGATTTTAAAATTATTTTAAATATAAATAAGAATATAAAAATAATATATAGTCTTTATTATAAATAAAAAAATTAAAATTATAAAATTTATTTTAATTTCTTTATTTTTCTTTCAGAATCTAATAAATATTAATAGATTTTAACAGATTAAATCTTTCTACTTTTAGTAGAATATTAATTTATAAAATACTGGATACTATTATATATAAAGTATTATAATTAATTACTATTTTTTCCGGTAGGATTTTTTTTACAGTTTAATATATCTTTTTTAGTTAGTCTATTAGAATAGTTTTAGAGATACTTATATAGTTTATAACTGCTGAATTAGTTATTATTTTACTTATATTTCTATTTATTACTCTATAGTTTATAATAATAGGTAGTAATAGCTACTATTTTATTCTATTCTTCCGGTAAATAAGAAATATACTCTTAAATATAGTAATTAAAGTTAGATAGTAGCTTAATAAAGTATAATAAAACTCTTTCTTTCTTTACCTGATAAGGGAAGTATTACTTTAAGATATTAAAATAAGTATAAAACTTTCTCAGATTTTGACTGTATTACTAGTAAACTTATTTAAATTAAATTATAGTATCTGATTAAAAAGTAGTAGTATTCCGGATTAGAATAAAAGTCTAATTCTTAAATCAAGGCTATAATTTCTCGAGAGATTATCTTACTGCCGGGCTCTTATTATTAATAAAATAATACTATCTTTACCTGTATACAGGATCTATATAATTAATAGCAGTAAAAATCTTATATTTTTCTAATAAATATTTTTTAAAAGCTTTCTAAAATATATATTCTAAATCAGTAATCTATTCTTAATACTTTTAAAGATTAAAGTTTAAGATAAAGTAGAAAATATCTTTAAATTTAATCTCTCCCTTATCTTTTTCTAATTCGGAAGAGGATCGGTAGTATATAAAGAAGGTCTTACCCGGGAAATTATTTCTCTGGAGATAGACTATTCTTTTCTACAGATTAGTAGCTTATTCTAATTAATAAATATAATCTTCTAACTATTAGATTTCCTCAGCGGTAAGAACAGTATTTAATAATAATTCTAGATTAATATAATTATTAGATATCTCTCTTTCTGTACTGTCTTCAAGGAATAGTATTTTTTTTAGATAGTTAAAAAAAATAAGAATCAGAATATAATAGGATCTACTTATTAGGATAGAAAGCCTGTCGACTAGATAAGGAATCAACCACTAAACAGAATAGATTTGTCTAATAATAATAAAGATAGCCTATATCCACGAAATAGACTGATCTTTAAGGGATCAGTAGTCTCCTGCAAAGGAATCAGCACCTTTTAGATGTCGAGAGGGTGTAGAACCGCTATCGATAACCTCACGACTTCTATTACCACCACAATACGTCATCCCGAGGGCTGTTACCATGATAGCTAGGCTATTCTATCACATATACCTTAACCTTAACCTGGCTATAATCTAGCAGTCAGGTTAAGGTATAAAATCAGATTAACTGTCAGATAGAATAGTTAACTGCAGTTAACTATTATATCTGTACTAGTTTTAAAAAGACTAGTTAAGATAGAAATTAGATAAAAATAAATAAAAATTAAATTAAAATTAGACAGTAATATTTTATCTAATTTTACTATTTTTTAAAATAGACTTAATTATTAAGAAATTAGACCTGCCGGTTAACTGTAGGTTAAGCTGGTCAGGAATATATATATATTTATATCTGACTATAACCTGCAGTCAGGTATAAAAATCTTAATTAACCTGACCTGACCTGGCTGTTAGCCACTCTAGTTCCGGATAAAGTATCTGTTCGGTTCCTGCTATATTAAATATAAATATTTTTTTATTTATATATTTATATTTTATCAGGAGAGATCTATTTTATTTTTTTTATTAGTCTTTTTTATTTTTATATAAAGAACTGCTATCTGAGCCTGGAGTACTATTATCTGACTAGTAGTTACTTTCTAATCTATATTATCAGGATCTTTTTTATTCTCACTTAGAGATAAAACAGGGACTGTTATTATATAATTTATTCTATTTTTAATTCAAGCCAGATATTCTATATTATATTTAATTTCTAAGAGTTATTTACAGTATCCCTTATATAATTAAGTATAAGATAGTCTTAATATTATTTTAAATAAATTCAGGTTTATTACTGTTTTAACTAATATTTTTTTTTACTTATTATTTTATAGTATATCTTCTATATCTATAAAAACTTAATTAAATTTATTTAAGAATTTATGAAAGATTCTCTTTTCTTATTTTATTATATTAATTTATATAAAAACTTTTCTTTTACAGTCAGGATTAGAATATACAAGATCTAACTGATAATAAAACTTAGAAAAAATTAAAAATTAGTTATTTTCTTATTATATAGTAATTTTAAAAAAAATACTAACTAGTTTTTAAATATATTTATAATTTTTTATTTTAATTATTATTTTTTTCTCTAAGAATACCTCTGTAAGAGTTTAGTAGAAGAAATAATTTCTAATATAAAAAAAATCTTTAGATTTATATAATTAACAGAAGTACTTATATATAAGAAAAAATTTATTAAAAAAAAGAATCTTTATATTATTAGAGAAGTAGTCTTTTATCTGCTGGTTCACTGCTTTTTTTATACAAGGAGTAAAGTCGGAGCGAGATGTCTTGATATAGCGAGTAAGCCGAGCAACATTCTAGGGCCAGGGGCTTTCTGCCTGGACCTGTAACAATATTAATACTATATATTAAAAAATTTAAAATAGTTTATAAATAGTTATAATATAAGTTTTTAATAATTATAATAGTTATATTATTATATAATCACTATAAATTATATATAATAGTTATAATTAATTAGTAATTATATAAAATTATCTATAATCATCTATTACTGCTGTGCAACCTCACCACAACGGATGTTACTAACCCCCTCGGGCCACTATGTACATAAACATGTATATAGTTTTAAAAAAAACCAAGGTCATGCTTAACTACATTGGTACTTCCTTATCTAGATACCATACATACCAAAGAGACTAACTATTTCTTCCAAGGGCCATCGAAAAACGTTCTCTCAGTCTCGACAAAATGAAAGGTACTACTTAATATTATCTGTAGATCACATTACAAATATACTAGTAGTACTAGTAGTATATAAGATCTCGGGCGGGGAGGGGTCGTCGGGTACCTGGTCAAGTATGCTGAAGAGGCATATATTAAATTCTGCCGGAAATCATAAAATCGAAAAATTAAAAAAAATTGTTTTTCCCTGGTGGCCGCTATAGTC
The DNA here is from genome assembly GCA_003184645.1 of Aspergillus ellipticus CBS 707.79. Lineage (NCBI taxonomy): Eukaryota > Fungi > Ascomycota > Eurotiomycetes > Eurotiales > Aspergillaceae > Aspergillus > Aspergillus ellipticus. Next base: position 184,162 of record KZ825803.1, on the reverse strand, counting down.
CGCTGCAATTGGGCTAGATAATGCGGAGGAAAACGCGGTTGAGGGACTGAGCTTTATAATTATATATGCATGTATTCCCCGTACACATTCTATCTGTAGCGGAATCGGTTTGTTTTCTACACTTGATGCATGTTTCGCAAGCCAAGTGCCAAGAAACACCACCGCCGGAAAATGACTAATGATTTTCCGAAACATAAAGCTCCCTGCCTTCAACGCCAGATCAACAAACACACCTTCCTTCTATCTATTCTTGTGCTAACATTGACCATCCCTTTTATTATGGCCGGGTGTGACAACAGCACGAAACTTCCACCAGGCATTGATTGTCAAGATACCATTTGCCTTTGGAACAACAGGCATTGTTGCGCGCTATCCTAATACTCTGCGGGTCGCCAAAACCCCCCACGGTGGAGATCCAGATGCACAGGACCGTAGTTCCATAGAGTCGAAGATTTACCAACATCTTGCCCAGTCGCGAAACCGACCTTCTTCCATTATACGATACTTCGATACTGTGAATGGCAATATCATCCTAGAGTTTGCTGAGAATGGTGATGTTCGGCGATTTCTGCGCACCAAAGTAGCCCCCCCCTCCCGAGTGTATCCTTTTTCGGTGGGCAAAACAGGCAGCGGAGGCATTGGCATTCTGCCACAGCCAGAACGTGTTCCAGGGGGATATAAACTGCGGGAATTTCTGTCTCGATCGCCACTTGAACATCAAGCTTGGCGACTTTGCGGGGTCATCCATCAATGGCTCACCTGCGAGGGTGTGCTACAGTCCTAGGCCACCAGCTACCCGAGAACCGTCCTTCGACCTCCAATGGAGTTACGATTTCAGAGAAGACGGAGATCTTTGCATTTGGCTCCACGTTATATGAAATGGTGACCGGTGACGAACCTTACAGTGGAAAGGATGAGTCTGAGATTGAGGACTTGTATCGACGTAATATTTTCCCCGATATCACTAGCATTGGTCCACTCGGGCCAGTCATTATCAGATGCTGGACCTCGGATTTCCACCATGTGAAGGAGGTCGCTGAATGTATTGAAGCCAAAAATGAGTCGCCGCAGTATTGTGTGTCCCGTAATGATCACTGATGATAAATAAAGTACGAAGCCATCGCCAGCAGAATGCACTCGCTCTTTCTTTTGCGTTTGCCTTGGTTGTATCCGTCTTTCGGAGTATTACTCGATAAAATACCCGCTGATCCTTCATTGGATGGAGTTATTCCAGAGGATATATATTCAATGATGTTTATTTTAGTTCGTGCAAAAAAAAAAAGGGGGGAGCCCCCCAGCTGGCTTATTTGAGCAACAATGACCTCAACAATCCATGCCACGTCAGTACATCCCAGTGCATTGATGACTGTCAACACAGTTACCCCGCATTGAATGCAGAAACCAGTGGTTGTGCCCTGGCGATGTTGATTAAAGGAATATCTATATTCCGTCTTTGGTCATTCAGGCCTACCAAGCGCGTCTGAGCAGAGACCTTTTTGATTATATGAGAGCATTATGTTAAAGGTACAATCAAGTACAAGGTACAGTAAAATTGCATCATAAACAACTAATATCATAGCATAAAACAAGGATAACATCTAGCTACAGGAGTTAGAGCTGTTTGATGAAGGTACACTATGAGAGATGACACCAAAGACTATACAGGCATCTCTCAGCTTGAGCTAGATCTCTTCAATTACCAGCCCAGCATTCCGAAAATGACCTTTTGCCCTTTGTTCTTTTTAACCTACTGCATCAAGACACCGCTTAAGAAAAGACTCAACCCCCTGCTCGGGATATTCCTCATAACTAGAACTGCCAATTCCGCCTAATAAAGGCCTTCAGCTCGGCAAAGAACTCCTTGATTAGATTCAGATTACTGGGTAAATATAGCGGTAATTATAACAGCTTAGTATCTTTATTATATTTATATTTTATAAAAATAAAATAAACTGAATATAGGCCAGGCTACGGACTCCGGAAAGATAATTTAAATAGTATATATAAAAATTTATCGATGTTCCATATAGTTACATACTTCCGTTGAGACCCTTGAGGTTGTCTGTAGTACCTAGGTAGTTTTTTATGATCATATCAGGTACTAGCAGCTATCAAGTAATGAATCATGAATCCTGTAATAGTAGAGGCTATGAATAGCCAGTGTGACTATTTGAGATCGTGGGTTGATCGAGCGCCAACTTCAGAATGTTTCTGGTTAACTTTTAACCAGAATCTAAATCCTCCTTGGCTTTATTGTTTGCTGTCTTCCCACCACAATATTAAAAAAAAAAAAAAAAAAGGGCGGGACCAGCTATATACACACTCTTTTTTTTACATATTACATATAGAATAGAAATAGATCCATCGACGCTCTCCAGAGTCCGTCGCCTATTATATATGTACCGTAGACATGATGCTCTTATTTAATCTCCCATATCTAGCAGGAAACAAAACCCAACATCTGTAGGTGTGAGCGCTATTTCCGCCCTTTCTGCCTCTCCCACGCGGGCAACGCCCACTTCACCATATACTCCGACCTCAGGAGTTGGTCCGCCGTGGGTCGTTCTGCAGGTTCGAAGGCCATCTGGCTCTGAGCAAGTTCTCCAACGCACGTAGTTCACCACCTGCAACGTCCCATTGGCACGTCTGCGCTGTCTCGCCACGACCCATGTCCCAGAGGTGCTGACGCAGACGCCGGAAGACGGGAGTGCTGATACGGCGGAAATCAGTGATCCATGACCCGTCCTCCTCGAAGAATTCGGAGCGGTTGGCCCACGAATTCCACCATCGCAAGGGCGGGTGGCCCAGGGTATTGACCATCTCGGCGACAATGTCATCGCGGTCCCAGGCAAATGTTTCAAAGAGGGGCCGCTCGCCCAGAATCTCATACAGGTTGACGCCGAGAGTCCATATATCAGCCGCGGTGGGCTGAATGATGGGTTCGTTGAAAAAGTCTTCGGGTGGAGAGTAAAGGGCTGGGGGGTGGAGAGTCGGTGGGGAGGGTGCCTGTGATACAATCAGGGACGTTCCGTAATCCGAGATGATGAATTTGGGGGTTTCCTGCTCGTTGGCAGGCATGCTTAACACCATGGGATAGATGGCATGGGCGGTGCGTGGGGTTCCCCTGGCTTTCTTCCATCTACTCGCCGGATAGGAACCTCGGAGGGCTCGCCGAAGCGCTTATAGAGCTCCGCTGGGCTGAGGCTGTCGAAGTCTGGTATGCGTAAGAGAAAGTTGCGCAGATGGGGATCTGCTTGTGATTAGTACTATGCCAGATCAGGAAACAGAGAGATGCACGGATCCTGACCTCCATGGCAGACCCCGTTTGCGTGCAAATAAGACAACCCTAAAAGGAGCTGGGCAGCAGTAGATCTGGCAGCGTCCGGTGGAAGCATGAGGTTTGTGCTATCCCCCTTGGATTTAGCAATACTAACTCCAGCAGGCTCTCCGACCAAGCACTGGTGATGTCCGTTTGGACCGTGAAACGAGAATTGGCCAAGTAGCGGCGGAATGAATTGCTTTCCAACATGAGCAACGTCGCTCTTCATCATTAAGTATTCAAGGACGTCCCCTTCGCGACTATCCGATGATGTCCTTGCAGTCAGGATCTTTAGCGATACATAGCACTGACGTTGCTGATCCCGGGCGAGCCAAATGGTTGAATATCCACCAAACCCAAGCTTGTGGACGACGGTATAGCGGCCACTACCAAAGGTGTCTCCGATGAGAGTTGGGTGGTATCCGCCAGGCACATACTCCTCAAGGAATTCAACATCTACCTCAGGGTGGTATAGATCGTCCATTGACACGTTAGCCATGGCATGAAAGCATCGAGGTGGGTGTGGTGCCGGAGAGGCTCTGTGGTGACGGCCGGTCTTTGGTGTGGGTGTGGATAGAAATCGGCACAGGGACAAGCCTTGATTTCGTCGACGACGTACCACTAGCTGGGAGAATGGGCGAGAGAATCTCCAGCTGGGGTTCACCATTTTCATGTTCTTGTCCTTGCAGATTACTTCGGCTGAGCGGACGGACTTCTTAAGTTCTTCCACCCTGACACCTGCATGGCCCAAGTTGCATTCTCTGATTGATGAGCTGCAGCAAAGCCTAGCAGGAAGTGAGGGCGGCTGATGATAGGCCAAACCTGTCCCTCCTCACCGGTCCCCGCGAAGCTGCGTGCGGCCATATGCATCATAGGGTCTAGTACATGGCAGGTAGGGTCAAGTATGACGCGGAGTCGGGCCCGTCGTAGGGTACGGGCACTATATGTGGGGTCTGGAGAATCGTAGGGTCTGACCGTCTGCCACGGTTGGTTTTCTTGAGCTCACCCTTGGCGCGCTAGCGAGCGGCTATTTAGAGAATATACAATTAATTAATTATACTACAATTATATCCCCAAACAAACCAAAAATCCATTGCAAATGTATGTATGGATGTGTGTGTATATATGTATAGCTAACCCCCCAATAAATATCAATCAAAACAATTAACCCCATAATACAAACCCCTGACATGCATACCTAAATATAAGATACACATCATAAATGATTATAGCTAATCCCAATCCCAGCCCAATGTATTCCGTTCCACCCAAAGAAAAGGAAAGTAGATAGATGGTGGTAAGACAGATGAATATGAAAAGAAGTAAAGCATTAACACCGCGTATCCTCATCGCATCCTATTGCATCAGTCATGCTCCGTGCAAGTAACTAGGCAAATATGCAAAGAAGGGAAATAAGTAAGGGCACCCGGAATTGAAGAACGAAGTCAAGTCAAAGATCCCCTCTTGGTCTGGATAGACACGGCTACAGAAATAACCCCGAACACAAACTGAAAAGCAAAAGTACTGGTTTTATGTATCCATTGTTCTTGTTTTTCTTCATGTTTTGTTTGCTTGTTTTTGTTCCCAAAAGAACTGATCATTCCTCAATATGCACTGTATAAAGAAGGCAAACAGGCCAGTCTCAGCCCGAGAAGAATCTCATGCACGGGTAGCCAATGGATAAAATAAAAGGATTGAACATTTTTTTTTTTTCGGATGACATGATCGTAGTGTAGTTGTAGTTGGAGTTGTAGTAGTTGATGGTTGGTTATGAGGACTAGATTGGGTCCAGAAAAGCACGAGATAAAAAAAAAAAGACAAAGTAGGTTCATATACGGGGGTCTCGATGGCCCGGGGAAATCACATCACATGCCCAGCACTCAATGGTTGCCATCTGTCGTTTAGTAAACCTTCTTCTTCTCGTCCATACTCAGTTGACCGGGGCCCATGTTGATCAGGAGCAAGAGTCCTCCACTGTTGACGCGCCAGTTGATTAGTTTGGGTTGACTCAATATTGAGGAGGGCTGCTTACACAATAGACAGAACCTGGAAGAAGTCGTATTTGGCGAAGTCCTTGTGGGGGTGGTGGGGGTGAAGCTGCAAGGCGTTAGTCATTATGCAGGACGGGCGGGTTGCGGCGCAGAATGCACATACCGTCCAGAAGTTGTTCACCAGGATGTTGAACACGCTCAACAGCACCACCAGGATGATCGCACTCCACTTGGCCTTGAATCCAACAATGACCATGACACAGGCGACAAAGCCGAAAAGGCTGACCAGGATGCGCCACAAGCTCCACTGGCCAGAGAAGACGAACCCAATGAAGAGGAAGATCAGCAGCACGCGACCAGCGAACTGGACGTACATCTTGCGGTCCTTCTCGTCAAGCTGGGGCAGGCCGGCGGGAACAAACTTCTTGCGCACCCACGAGTCGGACAAGACCATGAGCAGACCACCCACGACACTCAGGTTGCGCAGGAAGAAGTTGAGATCGAAAATGAGTCCGTATCCGAGGCCTTGGACGATGACGACGACCAGAAGGCCGGCGACGGCGTACTCAGTGTGTCTGCGGGCAATAACCATGAAAGAGCATGCCGACATGGCGAGCATGTTGACGAGGAGGAAGGTATGCGTGACTCCCCATGGGACTGTGATGCGACAAAATCCAGGTTAGGGCCGATCTTGACTCGGGTCCCTCGGCGGGTGCGCCGGAGACGGGAGGGAGGGGGCCAACGCCATGCTTACTCTTTCGGTAGTCACGAAGGTATAGGAGCTGGTCGTTCCACTGGGTGATCATCCGCAGACTGTCCTCAATGAAAGTGACCACGATCAGGAAGCGCCCAATAGCGGGCATATACCTGAGGGGCGAAAAAGCCACGGTGTCAGCGATAAGCCCATCCTCGCATGCGAATTGTCGTAGCGCTCTCCCCGGGACACAGCCAGGTCAAGAGCAATGGGGGAGAGTAGCGCCTGAGGGCTCACATACGGCTTGATAGGGTCCGACATTGTGTCCAGCCAGTCCTCGATCTTGCTGGTCTGCTCCCGGATGGCGTCCAGGGGACTAGGATCGCTGGTTGCTTCTGCGCTGCCAGGACCCCCAAAGGGGTTCTGGTGGCCGAGGTTGTAGCCCGCAGTGCCACGGATTTGCGCCATGGCGAGAACGGACGGGTGGTGAGAGGGGTGCGGTGAATGAACGGCGAGGGTGGGAGAGTCACGAATAGGACCCCCGACAATTGAGATGAATAAGAGACAATAAACAAGGGACCGGCAAGAGGGCCCGAGGAAGCTAGAGGGATTGGGAGTGATCAGGAAGGGTGGGAACCCGCAGGTGGTGGTGGGAGCAAGAGTCGAGTGTCAGGAGACGACGAGGAGGAGGAAGAAGCAGGGGGGAGGGGGGGAGGGAGGAAGCAGAGGAGCGGCAATCGAGAAGAGGAAGAAGAAGATGGTGGAGAGTGGATGATTGCAGCCAGCAGCACCTCCGCGGTGTCGAGCAGGCCCGTGACTGAGACTCCCGTTCAGGCCACGATGACCGGAACTCGGCGCTAGGCCCGACCGGACCTAGCGCGGCGCCAAGGCCGGGTGCGACCCTGGATCCGTGACGCCATGATCTCCTCCCAGGCACTCTTTCAGGCATTCCCCCCTACAATTCGGCTGCAGCGCCCTCAGACTCTGGGCTAAAGGGATCTCCCTCCGCTGGTCAATTCGTCGTTCCTGGCATCGGGATCGCTCCCCCCATTCTTCACACTCGGCCCGCATTCTCGATGGCTGTCTCCCGCTGCTCGTCGCGGACTTCCTCGCTTGGCCCAGCACAATAACCCAACAACCCAACAACCACAGCAACATCCCCGAATCCATGACCACCCAACCCCGACCTGCTTCCTTCCGCCCGCCCGCCCATCCGTTCAGGTATCCATCCCCCGTCCCCGTCCAGAGAACAGGGCATGGCCGTCCCCACACCCATCAGGGACCGAATTTTAGGCCTTCGGCAACAGATCCGGCGTCTGAGACCCGACCACAGTGAAACACCCCCCAGACAAATCGGGCCTGCCAGGACCCAGAAACATGAACTAGGGGGGGATGTCGTGCTATTAAAAGAAACCGAGCCGGGCCCTTGAAATTTTTTAAAAAAAAAAGGAGAAATGTAAATGTAGTTACCTAAGTTATGTAGTGAAACCCCAACGGCACCAAGAAGCGAAGAGATAATAGATAAATAAGACATAAGATGCCGGGTGTCGCCCACCCAGGCAAAGCTCCAATCCACGCTCGTACATCGCAGCCGCCTCCTTCCCATGCTATTTTCGCCATCGCGCTCTCCACACACAGCGCTCAAGTACTAAACAGGTAAGACACAATGGGGAATGTTATCAAATGACCATGAAGAAACCCAGTCGGCCATCTGCCACCCCCCGTGGATCGACTCCCCGGGGTGCAGGGCCTGGGCCGAGTACAAGTGCCGGGCCGTCGGAAGAATACCCGGGGGCCAATTATCAATAAGGGGGAAAGAAAGAACAGTAACAGTTGGGAAGATAAAACAAGGAGCATGGAATAATAAAAAGAAACCGAGCATAACACGAGAATAATACATGGCGTCTTTTTTGCGAGGGGGTTTTCTGTTTCTTCTGTTCACTGTTGCTTTTCTGTCCCCGCGGAAAGGCGCGGGGGGAACAGAACAACTCGCCAGATACAGGATACGTTTTTGGTATAATAAGAGTGCCCCAAACGCCAAAGCCATGGATAATACATACAATTCAGGAGGTGAGGGGTCCCGAATGAACTAGACCTGCTTCTCTTGTCTAGCTTTTAAGTTAAGTGGGTCTAAGCAGCCCAGTCGGAGTCGAGAGGGTGACCCTTCATATCCGAGCGAAGGATATCGGGGAGATAGGTGGGCGTCACCTTCACCTTGGGCTCAACAAAAGCCGGGGCGACGACAGCGGGAGCGGGCTGGCTTTCCGGAGCGCTGGCCTCACTCTCGTCCGTCTTACCGCCCTTCTTCTTGGGCTTCTTGCCCTTGCTGGGGACCGTGGTCCACTGGTCCTGGACATTTTCGGCACCAAGGATGCGCAGCTGCTCCTCCTCGGAGGGAAGACCCTGGCCCCATTCTTTCTTGGTGTTGGCCTGGGCGACGGGTGCTTCGGACTCAAAAGTGTCCAACAGCTCGATCTTGGGGCTCTGAGTCGCCTTGGGGGTACCATTGGTGGCGGGGGCGACGGGCTTGGTCTGCCAGGCGTTGGTCTGAGGGGCAGCGGGCTTCGACTGGGCCGCCTCGCGACGTTCAGCTTCGCGGGCCGAGTGGAGCTGCTTCTCGAGCAATTTACGTCTCTCGACCTCGGCTTCCTGGACCTGTTGCTTGCGGGCCTCGTTCTTCAACCGCTGCTGGCGCTGCTTCTTAGTTTCAACCTGCTTGAAAGTCTGGGCCTTCTGCTTCTTGGGGACTTCAGTGTAGGTGCCAGTGACCCGGAGGACCGATGCGCCGGGAGCAGGCTCCTCGAGCATATCCGAAACGTAACCAGCGGACGAAGTAGTGGCGTTCACCTGGGGAGAGGCAGCGGGGGAGAGGTCATCATCAGCATCCGCGCCAGTAGTAGACGAGGTGCGCGTAGAAACACGAGAGGTGGAGCGTTCGTCATTCTCAACCTGGGCGGCCTTGCCCTTCTTCTTTTTCTGGGACTTGGTGGCAGCGGGGGCCTGCAGGGAAGTGCCGTTCTTCACAGCGGCGAAACGCTTCGCCATCTCCTTCTTGTCAATCTCCTCATCAACCTCATCGGCCTTCGAGCCCGTGACCTGGACGGCGGGCTTCTCCTCCACGGGGGCAGGGGAAGGCTCCGGGGACTTCTTTGCCTTGCGCTTCGGCTTCTTCACGCTAGGCGCACTCTCAGTCTTTTCCACCACGGGCTTGATGGGAGCCCTTTGCTTAGGGTTGGGGCCATTGTAGTACCAGCCAAGGCCACCTGCAACGACAAGCAGGAGAGCCCAGCTAATGTATGGGTTCATCATCGTTAAAGCTATATCGAGCTTCTGTCAGTTCCCAAGTCACAATTTGTCGGGATGAGGCAAGTAGCCCGAAAAGACATACATTCAGATAAAAACTTCACAGGCGTAGCAAATTTCGTAATAGATTCAATTCGAAGAGACGGCTTCAATCAATGGCTGAAGGTCTGTTTTGGGATGCCAAACAGTCGGGCGCGCGTCCGACAATTGGCGGGGAAGAGAGAAGGGAAGAGGAAAGAGACAACAACAAAGTTGACCGGAAGAGAAATAAAAAGTATAGGGAAAGCTTTCGCGAGTTCTCCGTTCAGCACCTATGCATCAGGCCGTGACCGACGGACGATACGAAAGGTGGTTGGAGGACAAAGGGAGAGGGGAGGCCAGTCGCGTTGAAAGGCCAGATTGCCTCGTGGGCTTGGGACACCGAACTATGGAGTAGCAACTCTCGTCGCGGTGAAGCCAACAATCCAAGAAGGACAGAGCTATCCGGAGGCTCAGGTTATGATCCGCCGGGAACTGAGTGCGCTGCCTATGACCTCAGAGTCGGAGGAGGGATCCAGGTTCCGACTGCGCTTCGCGGTAAAAGGTAAGGTAGGTAGCGAGGGTACGGGATGAGGTAAGGAAAACGGATACCAGGAATCACCGAAGGGACATCGAGGCACCCGTCGACCGAGAGCTTGAGGTGGGTGGCAATGGGTGGCAATTGGGGCCAGGTCGGAGAGGGGGGGAGGTGAGACGCAAGAGGGTTGGGGTGGGAGAGAGAAAGGAGGTTGAGACGAGGAAGGTGAAAGAAGAAGAGGACACGGTCTGGAGAAGATGAAGGGGTTGTCGAGAACTACCTACCACCTCTAGTGCCCGTGAATAATAAATTACGGCCGGAGAGGCCGCGGCGATGGTTACCTACTGTACTTACTGCTCTGGTAACCCCAGCGGGCGGACAGTCGGGTCAGAGCTCGTACCGGTATTACAATCAACTGCGCTCCACCATCAAGCGACGCCGTGATCGTGGTGTCGTGATGATCCAAGATCTGCTCGCTGCTCTGGAGCGTTCAGGTCGTCAATTGTCCCGTCGTCGTCCTGCTCAGTCTGCCTCTTTATCGATTAGGCCCGACCAGGGGCTGGGCGTGTTGGTGGCGCACTTCAAGATCTACTACCAAGTACTACGAACTGCCCTCCTGTCTCTGACTGTATTCGGAGTTAGGCGTAATCGACTCCGTCGCTTTGATCACTTGATACACAGGAGTGTAAATACAGGACACCGCCAGTCAAGGACTCGTCGTTGACAGGAATAAATGAAACCCATCTGGGCGCAGTACAGCAGTGTACTCTTTAATATCGCTGGGTGTGGAGGACACTGTCCGACAGGGAAATTACGCGGGGAAAGATCTTCCACGCCTCGACGCTGGTTCGACCATCCCACTCTGCAATGTCATCCTGCCCCTGTCGAAGGGCGCCTAGGCGAGCCGACGGAAGATTCCATCCTCGAATGACGATTCCGCAGCCCATGCTGCTAGTCCAGCGGTAGTTAGTGGGTGATAGGCCTGGAAATGGTCGGGATGCGATCAGGAGAACCGGCAGTTTGCCAGTTACATACAGGTACTTGGGGAGTTACACCATGACAGGCACGGTGGCTACAGGAACAATGGGTAACCGATGTGGTAATACCCCCGTAAGTTACGTGCTTCCGAACAGGCCACGTCTCGGGATCGCCCAGGCCATGGGCTGCCTCCGTCCAGTGTCCACGGGCCTTCGCTGGACGGGGAGAGAGATTGGGACACGCGCAAGGACGGCGGATGGAATCCGTTACTAACAGCTATCCATCAAGTGGATAGGCAATCTGGCAGGTGTGGATTACTCGGTGCAATTCTAGCTTCTAGTTTCTACCACAGTACTATGTAGATAGTATGTACTATGGAGTAAGGGCGAGCTAGATACTCCGTCTGTTGCCTTTCAACCCCGTCGACAGAGCACTCCGTGCGCCCGTAGAAGCAGGCCAGACATAGCCCGCCGCCGGTCCAGGCCCCTTGCAGTCACCACGAGGCCCAACAGTAATGTAACCCAAGCAATCCCATCCGGTTCACGGGAGGATGGAACAAATGACAAGCTGTCACCCCGGGTCCTCGATCCTACGCCGTGGTACGGCGAGTCGGCTGACATCCAAGGAGGAGAGCAGACGATCTCAATTCGTTGCCTGGCTTTCAGGGGTCGGCGGTCAGTCCCCGCCCTAGCTGATAGCTCTCCCCTCAACGATACAGTAAGTAAGAACTAAGATATCTCCTCTTATGGCTTATGGTAGATACTCCGTAGCTTGAGTGGATTGATACTGCTAGCCTCTTTTGGTATCAGAGTCTAAAAGTGAGCGTTACCCTGTGGAGTAATCCTGCACGACGGAGTACTCCGAACAGAAGTAAGAGTCCAAATGGGTCGATCGGGAGGTCTTTTCACCATGGGACGGATTGTCTTTGACGAAGCAAAGGAGAGTTCCTCGTAAGTGATTTCGAGCTCCGTATTGGATTCTTCTAGAGAATCACGCTGTATCGAGATATGTCGCAGGCGCTCGTTGCTGTGACTAACGGCGAGTTCGTTGGGAGGTTTATCGGGGCGAGGGAAGCCCAGATAGGCAGTGGGGAAGCGGTGATAACACCGGCCAAGCCCGCATCCCACTTCCCCTCCATTGTCCGCAGTCCGCAGTCCGCATCCATCACATTTTTCCCGTAAAGGTCGACTCTGCTCCGCACAACAACCTCAATAGCCCTCTGTCATATAGGCAGGGAATAGACACAGACCTTCAAAATGGCCCCCAGAAAGATTATCATCGATACCGATCCTGTATGATATGCTATTGCCGTCCCTTCACAGGCCCTGTGTCACCTACTAACAATCACCCGGACAGGGTATCGATGACATCCTTGCTCTTCTTCTGGCGCTGTCTGCCAAACCCGAGGAAGTCGAGATCCTTCTGATCTCTCTCACATTCGGAAACATCGACGTGAAGAGGTAAGCCGCTGGGTGTTGCGTGATCCATTGGTGTCCCGGTATCAGGTCTAACCTCTGGTAGCTGCCTGCGAAATGTTGTATCCATGTTCCACATCCTTGAGCGCGAGATGCAGTGGCGTCGAGAGAAAGGCCAGCCGGAAGGCTACGGTGCTCTCCGCGCCTCTCCCCCGGTCGTTGCTTTGGGAGCCGAGGATCCCTTGGAGAACCAGAAAATGTTGGCAGATTACTTTCGTGAGTATCCGAGACCAGGTCTTTTGTTTCCCTCATGAAGCTAACTTCTTGGAGATGGTACGGACGGTCTGGGGGGCATCCACGACAGCGTACGTATAGCACGTGAGCCTTCGTCTACAAGATTGCTAATATACGTTTCCCTAGCACCCCCACCTAACTCCCAAAGAGGCTTGGGAGCACCTTTTTGACTCTTCGGTTGACGCCGGTGAAATCAAGCCTGTTCCAACGGGCGATTCGGCACATCAATCATTCGTTCCCTCAAAGCGCCCCGCCCATGAGGAGATTCTTCGCGTTCTACGCGAAAACGATCCCGATACCGTCACACTTGTGGCCGTTGGCCCTCTGACCAATCTTGCCTTGGCTTCTGCTGCTGATCCGGAGGCCTTCCTCCGGGTGAAAGAAGTTGTGGTCATGGGAGGAGCGGTGAATGAACCTGGAAATGTGCGCTCTTTCCCATGTTATCGGGATTGCTCTAGATCTCGATAAATCTATAGAAGGCTAACTGTCAGTAGGTTACGCCGGCCTCCGAATTCAATGCGTACGCTGACGCGGTTGCTGCTGCGCGTGTGTATGCCCTTACCTCCCCTTCTCCCAGGAGTACTATGCCTCCCGGAACAAGTCTGCCAGCATACCCTCCGAGTCTTAGCAGGCAGCTTACCCTTCGTATCTTCCCCCTGGATATCACTCTGAAGCATGGTGTGACGCAAGGCCAGTTCCGGCGGATGATCGCGCCACGCCTGGAGGCCGGCTCGCCACTGGCTGAATGGGTCTCTGCCTTCATGGCTCACACATTCCGCACGCTAGAGAGATTGCATCCTGGGCACGTGGGTGATGTTGCAGAACTTAGTCTACACGATCCCGTGTGCGTCTGGTATGCTATGACCGCTGACCATGCCGGCTGGAAACCAACAGCGACGTCGCCGGAGGATATTCGGATTGAGACCACTGGTCAGTGGACACGGGGTTTGTGTGTTGTTGACCGACGAAGCCGACACCCTATTGAAGCAGAGGAGGAGAGCTCGAGTGACCATGGTCTTTGGTTAAGCACTAAGGCAGGAAACCGTGTTTGGAGAATGGATAGCTCTTCGGTGGAAGAGACCTTCGGTGATGAGCTCCTCAAGAGGATTTTCACTTGAGAGGCTTCGAGAAACCGAGGGTGCACCGTCAAAAGTTTCTCTTTAGCTCTTCCCCGCACAGGTATAGTATATAAAGCCTCTTGGCTCAAATATTGTGGCAACCGCATAGAGATATCGGCTTGTGAAGGTGAAAGTAAAGAGGAAATATATCGAATATTCAAGATTAAATCATGTTGGAACTCGGTGTTGGTTTAGTACACGCCACGGTAACCAGTGTTCTGTGTTAGTGCAGATTCGGTGCTAAGTGAAAGGGTTCCAGGTTTGTTAACTTCTGACCGTGTGGCAGAAAGACAAGTCCCTCTAGTGAAGTGCTTTTAGCCGAGTCCGCTTGTACTGGCCTCTGGCCAAAAGCGACAATCACGTAATGGGCATTCTGTTATCGCCATGGCAGCATTCTAAAGCAGTTTTCCATATCTCACTTCGGTTTCAAATCCGAAGGAGCACCATATCAATGAGGGGGGATTAATAAACAGGACGGACTGCGCGACCAACGTTGGACCGGATTTGACCGTACTCGCTGCAGTAGTAGGGCGGATCAGCTTGCTAGGACAAGAACTTGTCCGGACAGAGGTGCATTGTGGGGCACAGGCTTGCGTGTGGTGGCCCTGCCCCGCCACGAGGGCTCCTAGTAAGTAAGAGACACCAGTCTAGTAGCGTTGAGCTGACGTGGGTGCATAATTGAGGAGACCACGGTTGCCGATAAGGGAAACAGTTGGGATGCAGGCGGATCGGGTGTGCCACTCACTTGACACTGGACCTGACGAGAAGGATGCGGAGTGGCAGCAGAAGAGACCACCTATCTGCTTGTACCTAGTACATGCCTAGGGCACCGTCCTACCGAGGGAGGCACTTGCACATGCGACCTCGTGGCCAGAGGGGTCCACTGATTGGGAAGAGGCCATGCACGTGCTCCGATGCCCCGTCTGGACGAGAACGTCGCCAACCTCGAGAATAGGCCGGAGTGAGATCATGACCACTTGAATTTCGACTTGACTGCAGAGTGTTGCAACCGGTGGGATACTAGAGGGATCCACTTCATTTACACCCGGCAGCGTTTGACGATGTGATGACCACGATACTGATGAAGGTTCTCGGCTTGACTATTGCCCTGCTCTACTCTTCCTGTTGCTTTTCCTGCCAGGGTCTCGGTTTCATCAAAACGCCGGTCACTCTCGCCGAGGCACACTCTGCTCCGTTGTTGCGAGAACGGGGCCCCGAGGCTGCTGCCACACACCCTCCAATAGGTCTCAATGGACGCAATCCGGAGCCATGTCGGTGGCGAGAGGACTCGAGGCATTTGAGCTGTGTGACAGCACCAATTAGCGTCTCAATCGCATGGGTGTGGTCCCAGTTCATTCCGCAATTTTCCCCAGGAGGAGCTCGGCCCAAAGGAGTAGGGGATCTGAACCCCATCTTTGTGGTGGTAAAGCGAGCAGGAAGGACGGTACCTTGGGTGGGAGATGTTTGGTAGCTAGGCCAAGGGCCCGGAACTCACTCGAACTCGAGTTATGGGCCATGATCCCCTTCCATGAGGCAGGACAGGCAGGACGACTGAAACCAACCTGCCGATATGATGGGAGGACTCGGGGGGGGGGAAGTAAGGGACAAGGGCCGGGCGCTGGACCGGACGACCCGTAAGAAGAGCGGACGGAAGCACGAGCCCCAGAAGCGCCGACGATTTGGCCCCAGGCAACCGGTCTCGTGCCCCCTCCCGGCACTGCCGTCGGGCCAATGATGGCGCCGCGCGCTACCGCGTGGGCTTCCCCAAGCACGCGACACTGGGCTGCTCTCCTACAGGCGGTAATATACTCCTCATACTACGGCCAGTATTAGTACCTAGACAGTGGTAGTCCCCCGTAGCATCAGGGCCCGGTCCTGCCTCCCCCGTACTGTACGGCGGCACCAGCACGCAACACACTGCCCGGCAAGCTTCCCGATATCCAGACTTCAAGTGCCCATCGCTCCGTCGATCATCCCGATTACACTTTATTGGGACTGCCTGAGTCTCCGCACCCAACGCAGACGCCGTACCTGTTCTTATCGCAGCCCTTCCCTCTCCCCCCGTCGACAATCGCCTCTCTTTCCCGTCTTTCTCATATAAACTGCCCAGCGTGCTTCTTTTATCGCGCAGGATCCCAGCTCTCATCAGCATCCAGTCCCCGTTTCTCACCACCTGGTCCTTGCCCAACAACCAACAACCATTCCCTCCTCGGACTGTTAACGGTCTTTCCCAAGCCCCCCTCTCCACCTACCCAATCTCTTATCTTTGTTCACGACCGCCACGACTGTACGACGTTCAACGGGTTATCATCCAACGTTGTTCGACGATTGGCCCCGTCTTACTTTCGCTGGGACCATCTCGTTTCCATTAGCTTGTCTCATGCGAGGGGAATTAGGTTGACTTCCATCGTTGTTCTACTCCCAAAATCGGCCATGTCACGCTCTCGCCTACCACCCACTCCCGCCATGTCGGGGGAATTCATAGTCAAGGACAATGCATCAGTGGATGGTTCTGACTCGTTCACTTTGCCTCCAGCGGCCATCAGTCCATCCAAGATGCAAAGTGCCAGCAGACGGGCCTCCAAGTCGGACCCGTCGGTTTGCTTCCCTGCATCCCCAGCATCGCCAGATCTCGCCTTCGGGGCCATGGCAAGCTCCCCGCGCCAGACTGGTCTCAAGAGACCTCTTGAAGACTTCAACCTTCCACCACCACCCACCCGCACTCGCAAGATTATCCAAATGAAGCCCAAAACACAAAACGCACCCAAGCCGGCTGCACCAGCCAAAACCTCTGCAAAGGATAACGGCAAGATCCAGTCTAAAGATGCCGCCTCGACCAATTCCAAGAAAAAGCAGCCCAGTGCAACAAGTGCAGCTGGTCGGAAGATTGCCAGGAAGACTGCCCACAGCTTGATTGAAAGACGGCGACGGTCCAAGATGAATGAGGAGTTCGCTACCTTGAAAGACATGATACCGGCTTGCACGGGTCAGGACATGCATAAACTCGCCATCTTGCAGGTTTGTCCAGCCTTCTACTACTGACGATCCTCGTCCTTGCTCAAGTGGCTAACCGTCTTGTCTGTCCAGGCTAGTATTGACTACGTCAACTACCTCGAACAATGTATACACGATTTGAAAAACGCTGGAAACCGACATACAAAGGATCTGCCACAGATGCCACCCGCCCCCCCTTCCCCCACATCTCCTGAAGCTCTGGCAGAAGAGTCGAGTCTTTCATCCTCGGCTTCTGTGTCCCCAACACTGCCTCCAGCTGATGCTGCAACCAACGCAGCCTCGCCGGCATATTCGCCTCGAAGCCGTGGTCCCACGGAGACGGTAATTGAGTTTGTACCGTCAATCACACCCAGTCCTGCTCTGGCTCCAACCCACCCATCTGAAAACACAATGCGTTCCGGGCATGGCTCATGGGCTGCATCGTCTGCCGGCACCTCCCCCGTACTGCAACCTCGGCACTCCATCGCTTCTTCTGCCGATGTTGATCACGAAGCATCTGCCGCCCTCCTCATGCTGAATCGTGATTGCCGAGGATCGGTAGGCTCGGTTCATGACATGCACCCCGAACCTCATTCTCGTTCGCAAGACTCGCAGAGGAAGGTCGGTATGAGTGTAAAAGATCTGCTTATTTCTTAATGGTCTTTATCTCCGGCTGGGTTGTTATGATCTGTTGCTTTTTTCTTCTCCATGTTGTCTGTGTGATAAATCATCATTTCAGTTGGCGTGCAGGATATCCATACAAGGGTCGGTGAGGAGGGTTGGGCAGGCGCTATTGCTTTTGCTTTGAACAGTGCGAGGTATGCGGTTTATTTGTTTCTTGTTTGCAGGCGGGTCCAGTGCAAGTAATGGTCATGTTTTAAATAGTCCTCGCGCAAGGTGGTCCGGCAATGGATTTGTTTTAAGAACCACCAATCTGCTTTCGGATCCATTCACTTACGATGGTCCCCAATAGAATCAATCTTACGAGACCGAATTCGCTCATCTTCCCCAAAACCCCCATCCCTCGAAGAAGGCCGCGTGTAGTACTTCTGTCATCCTAGGGCTCGGATCGACGGCCTAACAAAGTTTAATTTAGAGTGCAAGAAACTCTACCCTCCGAAGATCACACCGAACCCACCAACAAGACAGCAGTTGAAGGCAAGCAGTTGAAGGCACGCCGACCGACGGTGTCGTACCTTCTCCCGGGCTATTTCTAGGGAATGTGAGCCGTACCACTAACTCGATCCCGCGCCAATTGCGATGATCCCCAAGCACCCGCGAAACATGACAGGCCAACCGCCCATCCGACCCCCTGTCAGTCGCCATCACTTGACTGCGGTATACTTACTTGAACGCTATTCCGATAAGAAAGGCGACGCGCCAGTCATAAAACTTGCCGAGCTCCCGATATGCACCAGGGAACATTGAGCATCAACAGGAATCGTCTCGGATTTCCCAACCTGGGTGGTGGTGGCGTGTCCAGATGCAGCTGCCGGTCTCTTACCCCGCACTTTCATCCCGGGCTTCTTTGGCTGTTCTAGACAATTTCCAGGCCCGAGGGTGTCACCTGGATGGTACTAGTGAGAGATGATGGGTAATATATCCGCGGGAGGGAACAATGGGAATCGCAGGGGCTGTGGGTCGAAGACGAAGCAATTGCTCTATATACCCCCGAGACACCATTCCAACTCGAATACCCAGACAACCAGTCACCATGCACTGTGGCTCAATGACAGTCAAACTTCAAAGAGACCATATACTCCACAGACTCCCTGTCAGCTGCAAGTGGTCAACCAGCCCCCTTGTCCCTGAATGCGTATGAAGTGCAGCTCTGCTTGCTGACAAGCCCAGACAGAACCTCTGGAGTAGCTGCATATCTCAACCCTACATCATTCGCCAAGCCCAAGCCATGCATGGATCAATCAGGATTCCTGTCCCAAAGTCTGGGCTAGCCCATGTCGAAAAAGCACCCCATTCCGGTTTAGGGTAACCCGACAAGGTCTTTTTGACGAGGAGAGTGTGGAGTTTGGGCACTGCATAGTTTGGGGCTGGTCACAAGGCTGGAGGAGAACGGCAATCACTGGTCTGTACGAACTGCGGATCCTAGTGCCCGCGATATCTGTGTGGACTTTTCTTTCTTTTCCTCTCTTACACGTAAACCCTGCACGACATTGATTGCCAAGCGAAAAGGAAGCTACCGCAAGCCTTGGCCATGTAGACAGACTTAAAAGTACTGATGTGACGACATGGGGTGATCTGCAACGAGTCGATCCACTAACCCAGATGTTCGGAAAGACCTGGTCCAGTCTGCAACGCCCTGGATGCCGTGAGATTCTTCGCTCGGTGACCACCATGTGCCTTGCGAGCCGAGGAGAGGGGCCTTGGGAGTTGGGACCATTGTGAATTGGGCCGAACTGAATGCGATTGTACCGCGATGCCGATCGATGCGGTGACCCTCCGAGGAGACCCGGATTAGGAAAGGGCGGGCCTAGTGTGGCCGCAGAGCCCCCGCATTGCGATCCACGCCTGCCCCGGTGACCTCCTCCCGTTGGCCTCCTTGAGGGCCGATAGACACCCAACCATCTATATAATCACTGCGCTTTCACCACCGCCTTATCTCTCGCTCTCCCCCCCCCCACCACTCTCTCTCTCTCTCCCTCTCACCGCTCATCTTGGTTCTATGGCCTCAACCTGGCCCCCCCTCGACCTCCGCCGTACCTCATCATGTCTCACAAATTCCGTTCCCAGCAGCGCAAGAAGAACGCCCGGTCCATCGCCTCGGAAGATCCCTGGCGCGTCGACACGCCCTTTGGGCCCCCTCAGATCCCCCACTTCCAGGGTCGCGGGATCTGGCGCATACGCAACACGCTCCAGAGATTTACGCCATCTGCACGTGCTGAGAAGGAGCTTCTCAAGCAAAAGAACCGGTTCAAGATCCCCTTGACGGAAAGGAACATCGATGCCTTCGTCTCAGAGCAGCTGTTCACCGACGCTTGCTATCCCGATAAACACAGCCGAGAGTTGCAGATTTCTGCATGGCTGGAGCGACTGTCCTACTGATACGCTTGGTTCTTGAGTACTATTCGTTCTCTGACCTGCAGGGGATACTATCGGAACCCGACCCTACATCTTCGCCCGCTTATCCCCCTCCCCCTTTGATCTTTCGCCCCTCGATAACAGCTTGGAGGAACCACGCAACGACCTTTCTGTCTGACTCTACGTCCTCGCAGATCGGAACAAAAGGCATACATTTTGCGGTTTGCGCTACATAAGAGCTGGAGGGTTACCTGCTGCCGTGGCCGTCCTTCCTTGGCATCAACGTCATTGCACTCGGCGCTGCCGCCAAGCATGCGGGTGTCAACACTAAACGCCAGCGCTTGCGCAATGGGAATACACGTTCTTGAACCCCTCTCATGTTGCAAAACTCAGAAGCCCTCTTCATCAATTAACGCCCGGGTGGTCTAGTGGTATGATTCTCGCTTAGGGTAACAACCCAAGCATATCTGCGAGAGGTCCCGCGTTCGATCCGCGGCTCGGGCCGTTACATTTTTGGACTTTGTCAATATTTTTTGGGTTCATTTTGTTTGTGCATTCAGTCGAGACCCCCTTGATAGTTTTCTTGGACTCTTTTTTTTTAACTCCATCTCTGAAATCCTGCTCTTACGACTCAATTGCATGATACCCCACACAACTAATGCATAATGTGTAATGAAGGGCGGGCTTGTTGTTTGACAACAGACTGGTTGTTTTGCTGGATGCTTGCGGGTCATATTTGATTGAAAGCGGTTTTCTAGATTCCATCGCATACTTGCTAAATGACACCATTGTCCGACCAATCCATTCATCCTTGTACTTCTTCCACCTAATTATTCTTTGCCTTTGTCTGAATGGTATCGAATGTAATCATCACGGAAAGGCCAGCCCAAAGTATGATTGATCCCAATTGCTGCATAGATATTCACCAGGTTCCCACTATATATATTTTCTATGCCAATGCTCCTAAACTTCTAGCGCCGACGTAAGAGAAGTACTACTAGAGATATGCAGCTAGCAGATGCCATTGCAGCAGCCCCCACTCCACCCCGCATCGTCCAACAACCGGGTTCCCCTGGCGGCGTGGGCTGAGGAGGGGTAACGCCGACGATTGGTGAGGGGAACACCTGTTGTCTGTCTGCCTGTCAACCACTCTCACCCCCCAAACCACAACACCTCACCACTACCCCACACAAGATACCCAGAGAATGCCACAACCAAAGAAAGTCGCCATCATCGGTCAGCAACAATACCCTTTTTTTAACCTCCCAGCCCAGAAGAACCAATCTAACGCAGCTCCCCACAGGCGCCGGCCCATCAGGCCTAGTAACCGCCAAAACGCTCCTGCACGACTTCCCCGACGGAACGTTCAGTCCCATAGTATTCGAGAAGAGCCATCGAATCGGAGGCCTCTGGCCCTGCGAGCAGCCAACCACCGACCATGAAACTGCCCCCCGGCCCCGGGGCCTGGTGAGCCCGTCGATGCGCACGAATCTGAGTCGTTTCTCGGTTGCCTTCTCCGACCTGGCGTGGGAGACGGTTCTTGGCGGTGATACCGAGGTGCCCATGTTCCCGCTGGCGTGGCAGGTGGGCCGATATCTGGAGAAATACGTGGAGAGGTATATTCCAGAGGGTGTTGTGAGGCTGGGGGAGGAGGTCGTGCGGACGGTGCGTGAGGTGGATGGGTCGGGGGTGGAATGGACTGTGCAGTCAGTGTCAGGAAGGTGGGCATATACTAACTGACTAGTTGAGGAACATTGGACTGATTTAATCTATAGCGGCGATGAGAATGGCAGCCAGGAGGTGAAATCGGAACGCTTTGACTGCCTTGTCGTCACGTCTGGATACTTCGCGAAACCATACTTCCCGGATATTCCTGGGTTAGCTGATTTCGCAGATAAAACTGTTCATAGCTCTACACTGCAAACCCCGGAGGATGTACAGCAGTTGATTGACAGATCTGGGTTCTCCGGAGGGAAGCTGGTCGTCGTTGGAGGGAGTATGTCCGGGGTCGAGGCCGCATCTACGCTCGCTCTGCATCTATCGTCTTTGAGTCTCTCACCGGATTCCACGGCCCAAGCATACGAAGTACACCACATCTGCCCAAGACCGTTCTGGACAATACCCACATACCTCCCCCACAGCTATACCCAGGATCCCAGCCAGACACACGCACAAGAGCCCCCATTCCTACCTCTAGACCTCGTTCTATACGACCTCGGCCGACGTCCCCCCGGCCCAATCGAATACGGCTTCGGACCTCCCACCGCGCAGCAAATAACCAAGATGAACGGCTACTTCAACACCCTCTTCGGACCCGACTACGCAAGCACCGGCAGCTTCGGCATCGCCAATGACAACCAGCAACCCCCCTGGATAGCCATCGGCGACGACTACGCCGAATACGTCCGATCCGGGGCTATAAACGTCACCATCGGACGAGTCTCCAACATAAACACCCCCTCCAACACCCTAGCCATAACCCTCCCCACCCCCAACCCCCCCAAACAAGAAACCCTCTCCAACATCGCCGCCATCATAACAGCCACCGGCTTCACCCCCTTCTCCTCCCTCACTTTCCTCCCGGAACCCATCCTCTACACCCTCGAATACTCCCCAACAGACCCCTTCCTCCCCCTCATCCTCGACGGAAAAGGCACCTCCCACGCCGAAATCCCCGACCTGGGCTTCGTCGGCTTCTACAGAGGCCCCTACTGGGGCGTCATGGAAATGCAAGCCCGGAGTCTCGCAACCACATGGGCTCGAGACATCACCACAACTACTACCACTACCACCCCGATATTCTCCGAAGATCAACTATCCCACAAGAAAACCGAACGCCAGCTCGTCCGGGACTTCAGATCTACTTCCACGGCTACCATCACCAAGAACCCCAACCCCAAACGCACCCAATTCCCCATGTCCGACTACACAGGCCTCATCGAGTCCTTCGCCCGGGAAATGAACATCCCGCGAGCCGTCCTCCCAGCCTTTCACACCAAACATAGTGTTAGTGTTAGTGACAGTGGTAGTGAGAGTGATAGCGATAGCAGTAGAACTGGCCCCGTCATCCCAAGCCGGTACACCCTCAACCCTATCCCCACCACAACAACAGAACAAGATACCACTCTGTCCTCCCTACAAAACACCATCTTCCCATCCCTCAAACACAAACAAGATCATGATCTCGCCACGGCGACGGCGATGTTTAGAGCTTTGCATGGCGTTTGGCGGTTCGAGCGCAGGGTCTCTTTTTGTTCTTTTTCTTCGGACACTAAAATTGATAGTGAGATGGGAAAGGGGAGTGGGGGCGGGGTGGCGAGGTTCGTACCGAGGTATTCTTCCGAGGTGGGGTATGAAAGGGAGTATGTTTATATGGAAGGAGATGGTGATGCGGATGGGGACAGGGGATTGGTGAAGAAGAGGAAGAGGAAGAGGGCTGTGTTTCGGCTCGTTGAGGATGGCCATTCTGGGGTTGGGGTTGGGGATATCGGTGTTTGGGATGACGAGCCGGGGCTGGATTCAGCCGCGACGGAGAGGTTTTCGCATGGTATTAGGGTTGGGGTAGCAGAGCGGCAGTCCGAGTCTGGTCTAGGGAAGTATGTGATTCATTGTCATGGGATAGGTCTGGAAGATCGTGAGAAACGGAAAAGGTATGAATATACGTTTTGGGTTGAGGGGGTGGGTATATCGTCTTGGGAGTGCGGGGTTTATGAGAGTTCTGGGGGTGAGGTTACGAGGACGGTGTATACACGGGTTTAGATGGTATCTCAGAGATTTAGATTTAGATGGGGTGAGAGGGGTATATATTCCCATCTAGCAAGGCATATAAATAAATAAACATGTGTGGGTGCGTAACTTTCGTGTTCAACTAAACAACTGTAATCCATTACCGGGCATTCTCGACCGTAACTGCATTGGGCTTCTCCGCCCCAGTGTCATGGTGGGTGACCCGCATCTGCTTCTCCGAAGCGAAGAGATCCTCGCCCTGAGTGACGTGGTTCGCACCACCGAAGAGCGCATCAATCTCCTCGAGCGGGACCTTCTTGGTCTCTGGGACGAGGAAGTATGTGAACACGGCGAGGAGGAAGTTGATACCCGCGAACATGTAGAAGGCGTAGAAGCCGCAGTTGTTGAGGAAGGTGGGGAAGAACTGCTGGACGATAGCGTTGGCGACGTTCTGGGTCTGCGAGGCCATGCCCACGGCTTGGGCACGGACGTTCATTGAGAAGATTTCTGATGTCCAGATCCAGACGGTGGCGCCCCAGGAGGGTTTGTCTGGTGGGGTTAGTTAGGAAGTGCCTTTGCAAGAGTGGGTGGGTTGGGGGCGAACTTACAGAAGAAGATGAAGAGGAATAGTAAGAACACGATGGATATACCGACGGACTCGGTCTTTGATCCGCCTGGGGATGGTGTTTCGGTTTCGACGGCTGCAACGATGATCATGCAGATGCCCATGCCGATACCACCGACGATGAGGAGGAATTTGCGGCCGAACCGGTCGATGACCCAGACGGCGTTCAGGGTGAAGATGATACCGAAGGTGGCGTTGAGGGCGTTGATGAGTGCGATCTGACTGGCGCTGGAGAACACCTTCTCGTAGATCTTCGTGGAGTATGTGTTCAATGTGCCTTGTCCGCTCACTTGCTGTCCGGCGTTCATGACCAGGGCCAGGGCCATGCGCTTGCGGAGGGACTTGTCTTTCCAGAGAGCGGAGTAGCTGCTGGAGATGGCTTCCCTCTCGTATTCGATAGCTTCGCGGATTCGGAGAAGCTCGTCCTCAACTTCGTCATCGGTCTCTCGGACTCGGCGCAGAGCTGCGCGAGCTTTTTCGATGTTGTTGCCCCTTTGGATGTACCTGGGAGGATGTTAGTGTGCTGTAGAGGGCTAAGAATTGTGACGGGGTTATTTACTGACCAACGGGGAGAGCCGGGGATGGTCGGCAGGATGGCGAGAATGATCACAGGGACAAGGAGCTGGAAGATGACAACCAGTTTCCAGTCCCACTCTCCGAGGTGTTTTGTGTGTTTCGTGCATCCGTAGTTGACCCAGAAGCAAATGAAAGAACCAACAGAGTAGAACATTTGCCAGAAGGTCATGATCTTTCCACGAATTTCCGAGGGGGCGAGCTCTCCGATGTAGATGGGACCCGCAGCTGGGTGTCAATCAGTATGAAAATTCCACATTCACCCATGGAAGCATTGACGGGATCGCCTACTCAACGCAATACCCTGACCAATACCGATGATGCATCGTCCAGCAAGGAAGCATGCAATATCCCCACGGGGGGCAAAGCACTGCATGAATGTGGCAGCAATCACAAGAACACAGCCGATAGCCATTCCGACCTTGCGGCCCAGGAAGTCGGCAATAGGGCCACCCAGGAAGAAACCACCAAAAATAGCGCCAACAGTGTAGGCCGTGTTGATGCCACCGATCATGTTCTCGCCAGGGTTATTGAAGAAGGCGACCCAGTTGTCTGAGCCTTGGACAGAGTTGTAGACGGACGCATCGTAGCCGTAAAGGACCATGCATGCTGCTGCAACTAGAGAGATGAACCTAGGAAACTGTCAGTTCATAATGAATCTGAAGAGCGATTGAGGTATCCGAACCAGTTGTAGCCTCTTTTCGAGCGAAACATGGAGTCAAACATGATTGCGGTGAGGCTGCGTGATGAGGTGAATACCTCAATAGCAGATGGAAATGTGTCCTAGGTCCTCGATTGTCTCGACAGCTACCCCTAAGAGCCAATCAAGGTTGCTCAGAGATACACAGGGCGATGTACACAGAGGAGAAGGAAAGAAAATCCTGCGTACTGCGGCCCTGGGTATATATATTCCAGACGACAGAGGTCCACCCGACATGCAGGCCGATAAGCTACCAGGCCGCGTGCCAGCAGCTAGGTGGTGGCGAGCACTGTATCAAGCCATAAGGCGCCATGGCATTGGTGCTAGCGCAGAGACATTCCTGGGGGAGGGGGGCCGGCTCCCCCCAAAGGCCTTAACACCCTGTAATCCTGGGCGACACGTTACGTAGGGCGCAAGCACCAACTCCAGGATTTTGTCGGTGGTGGGGTATCCGGGGTGAGTCGAACGGGGAAGCAGATGGGGACTCCCCCAGACGCGGCCATTGTTGGGGTTTATCGTAACGTGGAGAAATCCGGGGTCGAGATTCGAGGAAATTCTCCACCAGGCACGGCAGGCTTCGAGGCGACTTTCCACGAATCACCCGCAGCAGGATGGCGAAGGGGGGCAAACAGGATCCACCAATGGAAGAGACTAGGGAAGTGATAGGTTCAGCGCTTAATATCCGGGGGCCCTTTTTTCACATGGAGGCGAGCTGGTGAGGAGAGGAGGAGAGGAGGAGAGGCGGAGGCGAGGCGGATTGGCGAGGAAAGGGACGGGGTCACGAGACGGACGCCCTTTAGGCCCTGCTCCCCTGAAATTAATAAATTAATATCCCACACCGAGTTGCCTCCCCCTCGTATTCTCCCCCATCTTGGCTGGCAAGGGCTCGCCTCCATCCCGTATTCAGCACTCGTCGTGTGCGTCGTGACTGTCGCAGGGCAACAAGCACCACCACCCTATGACCCATTTCCCATGAAGACACAGAGCCCCCTGGCGACAGGAAGAAGTCGGCCAGAGCATTGATGGGCTGGGGTACTTTTGGCGACAAGCTAGCGCCCTTGGGCGACTTCTCCGGAGCTCCAACCAGTCGCGCCGGACAGATTGGCTCGGATGGAGACAGGCACTACCTCCAAGGTTCTGCCCCTACAGACATAGGGCTCGACCGAACCTATCCCGATTCAGTCTGGGTGTATTCCGTACCTTTCCTCCGATTGCGTAATGGTTGCTAAAGACTTCCAGTCACCGTCGATCCGTGCTGTGTGACTGTTGCTCCTTTCTTTCCCTGATCTAGCGAGCAGCCAGAGAGATAGCTACACGCTAGAGAGATTTATCATAAATATTACCACTTCTCTCTATACTGCCTCGGAAACTCTTTGGTATACTTAGGTTGTCATTGTCATGGTGCCTAATACATACGTTTGTTCAATAACAGTCTAAATCCTAAAGGTCATATAAACCGACCGATGGATAGTGGTCCTAACCGATAACCTCAGTCATGATAGTGTTGTCAAGACATGCCCCCAAAAGAGATCAAGGTTTCCTCTCCCATATTGTCGCTCTGATTCTCCTCTCCGCCAAAGTAAGAATTGGCTCGAGTTTTCCATGCGTTGGAGTGTCTCCGTACGCTTGCATTAGGAGCTCGGGGAAGTACCGGGACCCGACTGTCCAAGGCTGGCTCACCCTGAGACGCATCAAAAGACTCCAGGTCAAATACCTCTTGGACCCTCCTGCGAGAATCCTTGACAAAAGGTCCAAATCGTTTGAATTTTTGCTGAATCATGGCACTGGTGGCTGTAGACATCTCAAAATTGCCACCAGTGTCATGGTATACTTGTCGCGGATCTCTCCAGCCTTCGGGTGCCCCTGACAACAAAGCATCGATGGGAAATATAGATGATATACCGGCCTTTGTAGCTGAGCTCCCCGACTGTTGACTGCGCCGGCATAAGCTTTGAAGAAGTTGATACCGCATTCGAAGCCGTCGGTAAATCTCCCGCAGCAGGTATAGAACCGTGGCCCCCATAATCGATGCGCCCAAAAGTGCACAGGTCTTGTAGAACACGTCGAGCTCTGTGTATCTTTTTTCTTGGCAATAACCCTTCACAAGGCCCATGTGTTTTTGGGGGTAGCACATTATGCATTGGTCCTGTTTAGTCGCTGGAATGGGACTTGATATGCAAATATCTTCCCAGTTATATCCTTCACAAATGCGATCTTCACACGTAGGTCCTAGGCTGTATAGATCCCGCTGTACAGGGGATTGCATCTCAGTGAATGAAACGAGAGAATTGGAATCTCCGTTACTTCTCTTTGCAGAGCCCATGCCATCCATCTTTGAAATGATATACTTCAAGATCCCGTGATATCCCTGTGTCGGAGAGTCTGATTGCGAGCCCTCGGCTTCAATTTGTCTGCTGTGCCAAAGGGTCCGTTTTGCATGGTAGGCTTGGGAAGAAGATACATCCTCAAGCTGCCCAGGAAGTGGTAGACGGATCTGTGGCGTCATGTGTCCCAAGTTGGTTTCCGGACCTTCAAGAATGAGCTCTTCCAGTAGAGTCTCGCACTGGCGCAGGTTGATCCCTTCTCCGAGATTTGCCAGGGTAAAAGTGAGCTTCAAGACAGGCTGAGCTGCGCTTGCAGTATACAGAGAAGGCATCGTATGTCTTCGTGCGTTGTAGCCCCCTGGTATTGCGTCCAATCCCATAGAGCTGGCCAGAGATATCGCACATCCGGGTCCGTCCCGGTCAACAATGTCCGATACCGTGATGTATTGGGAGATGCTGGTCAATGCACTGGCACATTCAGTCCGATATTGTCCACTGGACTCTTCATATGGAAACAAAGGCGGGCTGTCTTGAGTAATATTGGAGAATATCCCCAGCACCGCATAAAGAAATGCGAAAAGACGCTGCTGACAATACATGAGAAGGGCTATAAAACAATCCAATAGGATGAAATATATACATGCAACTCTATGCCAATGTTTGAGAAAAAAGAGATTTTCAACGATATTGAAAAGATGTGAGTCTTACCCCGCTAGCACTTGAAGTCCAGGAAGGTACGCTTCCAAGGTGGTGCCTACTACTGGTACCTACTACCTGGCGTCGATTACTGTAGCTCGGGAAGCTGCAGCCCATTACAAGAATTGATCAGATAATAGGGTATGGAGTACTGGCTACAAAGAGCGAGATGCGCCACTGCAAATAAGATAAGAAAGTATATTGGTTTTTTGAATTGGCTACAGGAGAAGAGGAGAGAGAGTGAGGCCTTCGGTAGCTAAGGATATTTCCATGCTATGAAGATCTACAATAACCTAGCACTTTTAACAAAAGATTTGTCTAGTATGCTTTGAAAATTAATTTGGCCAGAACCTTAAATCTCCTTGTTTTATGATGGATTTATCTAGAAAGCTGCTGCCCACGCACACCACATTAGCTATACACACCATTTTACCGATCTTGCTTCCCAGGAATTATACTAGGATAGTCCACTCTCT
Source organism: Aspergillus ellipticus CBS 707.79 (assembly GCA_003184645.1). Taxonomy (NCBI): domain Eukaryota; kingdom Fungi; phylum Ascomycota; class Eurotiomycetes; order Eurotiales; family Aspergillaceae; genus Aspergillus; species Aspergillus ellipticus. The sequence goes on along the minus strand of KZ825803.1, from coordinate 155,344 downwards.
ACTAGTTGATCTCATGATAGTGACTAGATTTAATAGCCAGCAAGTAGGCTACGGTGCCCAAATCCCACCTGCCTGCGCGTTTGTAGATATTGGATCTTATTGTACAGATTTCCTAACTAGGAAGGTGGAGAAGTCAAGGTGTGTGCGTAGCAGCAATCTATAAAGACCCTAAGTATCCTATGCAAGGATAGAATTTCATAGTTTCTAATTACAGTAGTAAAGCTCGAGAAAAGTTAACTATTTTTTTTTGACTATAATCACTTGCCTGCCACTTCCTAGTTACCAACTGGTTGTCTACTAGTTAGTTCAAGTGACTCTTAAGTAAGGTCTCTCTTTGGGAGATGTCAGTGATGGCAATGACGGCTACAGTTTTAAAGAGATTAGCTCTCCAGAAAAGAATATCTAATCCTTTATGTTTCCTCTGAGTTACATTAGTTCCACCGCGAAGCAACCCATCCCACCCATCGAGCCAATTCACCGTGATTAGCCATCACGTGCTCTCGTGACTCTCCGACGCGATTCCGTCGCGACCAAAGATGAGCCTAATCGTACGCCTCCAACAAGCCATGAGATTCTTCATCTTCAACCCGTCTTCCTGATTTCCTCCACTAGCCTATACTCCGGGAACCCCCTACTCAACAAGACAGCAAAGCGCCTCGGACTTCTCTACATTCTCGATTCCTACCCCGCCACCAATGCCCCGCACTTATGGCAAGAAGAAGAAGCAGACGCGGCTTGCCTTCGCCCCGATAGGCTCTCCGCCACCGACAAATGAGCCGAAAAAGGAGCGCGAAAAGGATGGCGACAAAGACGGCGACAAGGACCGCCGGGCGACCTTGCGCTATGATCATCCCTCTATGCCTACCCTCCGTCGCGGTCGATCTCGGCCTGAAAGTGAGTCCTGCTGTCCCAGGTGCTTTGCTTGCCGTACATGCGATTCATTTACTGACGTAGTGGGGACACGGACAGAGAAACATTCGCGACAAGCTACCCCAGAGAAAGCACCGGAACCTGCCCAGGAAAGCGATAGCGATATAGAGATCGTCCGCAGTACGCGCAAAAAGCCGGAGCAAAAATCTTTGAAGCGCAAGAGACGGGGAGACTCGTCGGAGTCAGACGCTCTCACTCCGACGCAGCCACCCGCCAAGACGATCGCTTTGGATGACAGCGATGACGAGAAGGTTGTGACAGCCTCCCATCGGAAACTGAGGCGGGGCACAGCCCCTCGACCTGCGATGAAGGCAGATAATAAGTCAGATGAATCGGAAGAGGAGCCAGTGCTCTCTTCTCCCGTGAAGCGAACGCGGCGCAATGGGCCTTCGGATGTCCCTCAAACACCAAGTCGAAAGTTGGATCAGGATGACCTCGACATCGAGGAGGATCTCGAGGATCTGCAAGATTCAGGTATGGTTACATACCTCACTCCACACACTACGGTCGATTGCGCTGGTCATTAACGGAACATTTTACAGTGGTGAGGGACACACGGACTCGAGGTCGACTTGCGAACTCAGCCCGAGCGCAAAGACAACAGCACCTGGACGCCCTACGTCGCCGGAGGGCAGGCAAGACCGAGTCAGACACCGAAAAGTCGAACCCCGAGCCCGAGGATCAAGAGTCAAGTGAAAGCGAAGCAGAAAGTGAAGAAGAGACCCTAGGCCGACCACAGCCCCGGCTCCAAAACCGACAAGAAGAAAGCGACGTCGAATCCGCGATCGCCGACAACGACGACCTGGACCGCTACGAAGACGACTTCGTCATCGAAGACGAAAATGACATCCTAGGAGCGCCCACCGGCCTCGACGACATCCCCATCGAGTTCACTCGACACGCCTACAAGCAATCAAAGGATTATTTCCAAGATACCATCGAATGGATGGTCCACAACCAGCTCAACCCAGCCTTCCCCCGCTCCAGCCCCGTCTACAAAGTCGCGTTCAAAAAAATCGAGGACGAGGTGAAAGGCCGGACCGGATCGCAGCTCGTCTCCTCTGTCTGGAACGCCAGCTTTTGCAGAGCCCTCCTAGCCCGTCCACAGATCGAAATCACCGCGTACCCAACACTCGAAGGCCATCCTTGCGACGCTTGCAACCGATCAGGCCACCCAGCGTCTTTCGACATCAAGCTATACGGAAAGGCCTATTCATTGGAAACCCTCGAGCCGCTAGCCGATGACGACGAAGACAGCAAGGCCGAAAACGATGGCCAGGAGCGAAACCGAGAAGGTCGTGTCTTACCGAACGAAAACAAGAGATTCTTCCTCGGAAGGTAAACATCCCCCTCCCCTCCCCCACCCCCCTCAAAGCAAAGCCCCCCATAACTAACCCAAACCAACAGCCACTGCAAAAGCAAAGCAACCCTAGCCCACACTCTCACCCACTGGCGCATCCACCTAAACGAATGGGTCATCGGATACCTCGAGCACAAGGGCTACATGTCCGACAAGAACGTCCTCGACCGGAGCCACTGGCGCCAAAAGCGCAAGAACAAGTATGCCGCTGAGGTCGTGGAGTCGATGATCCACAACGGTGAGGTCAAGAAGCTCTGGCGCGACTTTAAGATCGACCTGCGAACTGCGCAGGAATCGGGAGTATGTTTACTCCTAAGAAATGGCGTTTTAATTAAATATGGATTTTATTTGCTGACTTTGATATATAGACGCTTGGATAGAGAGAGAGAGAGAGAGTGTGTGTGTGTGAAAGAGAGAGATTTGGCCATTTCGTTGTTCATAGTGTACCCTCTTGTATTTCCTTCGAGGGGAGGTTTTTCCCTGTATGTTGCTTTCATTCCGCTTAATGATACCCTGGCCCTGTTTCCCCATTGATTGCCCTTATATTATGCCGGCGGGGCTTACTTACTGCATCGTGTTCGCACGCTTCTTATCTTGGGTCTAGATTAGATGCTCATTTTCGAAAAAATCCAAGTCTTAAGATCGTTCACATTTCATAATCTAGAAACATGAGTCCAAAAGGAAGATAGACATCAAACGAAACGAACAGGAGTTAAAAAAAAAAAAAAAGGAAACCAGTATACAAATACACATCGCCCAAGCCAGTAAATAGTTCTGGAATCAAAGGTTGAGAGAGAGGAGAAAAAAGAAACGTGGGGGGGAAGTGAAGATATAGGGAGAAAAAATAGCCAAAGACTCCAAAAGAAAACAGGTGAAGGCGAATAAACCCCCATGTCCATATATGTAGAACCATCCATTTCCCATCAACGTGTTTCGTTCTGCCCGCGCGCCAGCCCAAATCAATGGTTGAGATAAAGAGTCGAATAACATGTCCGCAGACAGGGGCCAATTATATCCCTGTCTGTGGTTTTTTGTTGCTGCGATTTTTTTATCCCAGATGCTTTTTGTTTGTACATTTTTTTGTTTTCAATCCAACATATACCGTAGCTGAAACCTTCTCTCCTCTTTCCGTCCCATTTTGGATTAAATAAGACAGACACACATCGACTCATTTGTTTCGTTGCATAGCGACCTCAGTCAACAAACATCATTACCGAAAAAATTATGGATAAAATATTCCGACATTCCGCCCCAGGCAGACCGATGACATTCGTTTTTTTTTTTAAAAAAAAAAAAAAAAAACCGTAGGTCTCATGGCAACAGGCGACTTCGGATATAAGAGAACGGGGGGGTAATGGCGATTCGAACAGGTCATGGCTGATTATTTATTTCCACCTGTCGCGATCTTCATCTTTGGCGATGCGGATTCATTTACAGAGTAGGTTGAGCCTGGTTCTCCTCAGCAGGAGCGCCGGGCGTGAGCATCTATTAGGCGCAGAAAAGACTCGATTAGCATTTCTTCCTGAAAGCGCTCAAAAAATATCGGACTGGCGATCCCGATGACGTCTGTTGTTCTTTTCTTGGCGCGAAAATGCCAGCGGAAAAGAGTTTTCACGTCATCGCGGTTTACCCGGGACATGATGGGATGACAGGGATAAAATAATGCGATGGCTAATCGATCACGAAGAAGGATCGAAAGGGGCAAAGAAAGTGGTGGATAACATACCTCGTTGGCACCCTTGATCATACCCTGCTCGCGCTCCATCTGGATGTACTGCTCCTCTTCGGCGTAGGCAAGAGCCCATGGGACACCGAGAAGGAAGGCGCTGGTGCTGATGATCCACAGCGCCTTACCGGTGAAGTTGACGCTGGACTTTGTGAAGGAGGTGACGGTGTTGACGGAGCTGTTGAATTGGCGACGGGCGGAGGGAGGGATCATGTCCTTCAAGGCGTAGACACGCTCGTACAGGGACTCGCTCTCGAGCTCGACATCGGACTCGACGGAGATTTCGGATTCTGCGTGGACGGCATGTTAGAATATGGGGGTTTGTTCCTTGTTTTTGTCTGGGGCGGCGATGGGTGGATGGGTGGATGGATGGAAGAATGGATCACTCCAGTCTAGGCGGGAAGTTGTCGCGTGGCGTTCTTGGGGGGGTTATAGGTGTGCAATTGTCCCAGCGTACAGAAGATGATAGGTTGATATGTGCTTTCGATTGGGAGTGCTGGGTGAATGCATATACTAACCGGTGTCAGTGTAGTCGTCTTCCTCCTCGTCGTCCGAGGTAAGAAGGACGTTGTGCTTGCTGGACTGAGGCTTCTCCTGGGCGAAGTGCTCGTCCTCGACTTCGGTGAGCTTGACCATTGTGACGGCGGGGGGTTGGATGCGGGATTAAAGGGGGAGTGGAGTTTATTGGAGGGGGAGGTGGGCGAGGGTCGTGAGGTGATGATGAGAGAAGAGCTGAGGACGGACGGAGATTGATGGAGGACGGCGGATTCGAACTTCCGGTTCCAACTTTTTTCCCGGGCGGTCACGACCTCAATGCGGTAAGGAGCTTCGACCTCCAGCCCATGTACGGAGTATACTCCGCGCAACAGCACCTTTATTGTTATTGTTATTATTAGTATCGTTATGATTATTATTACTATATATTTTTCAAGTTTTTTTTTCAGACAGTACAATGAATAGTCATCTATATTGTACATGATAGTATATGGCTATCTCTAATTACATGGAGTGAAGAAAATCGATGCTTATCTGTCCCTCTATCCGAGCACATAGAAAAGAGGCTGTACCAACAACGGTCTTACACAGTCAGGGTCTAGCTGCATTGCCGGACCCTTTCATTTCTACATCAGTCATCCAACAAATTACCTTCTTCCGAGCTTCCACCTGGCGATCCGCTCTTGGATCTCCTCCCAGGGGAAAGGACGGAGTCTGTAGCCCTCCAGCTCGCCCTCCTGCAGAACAACGGTGGGCTTACCGGTGCCGCGTCCCTTGTTCTCGACAAGGCCGCCAAAGACGTTTCTGGCCACGCGACGCAGGTCCTGCACGGTCAAGGCCTCAATGTGCTGGCACATCTCCTTAACGCTGACCTTACGGCCATGGACCTGGACCTGACGGCCAAGATCCTCCAATTCCACCATACGCGACTCCAGGTTCATAAGTAGGGAGGACCGAAGCTGGTTCTTCGCACGGTTCACCTCCTGGGGTTGCAGGGCCAGGTAGCCCGAGTCGAGGGTCAGAGCCTGGAACTCCCGGCACATCACCTCCAACATCTCGGTTGTCCTGGTCGGGCTGCAAGACGCGGAGATTCCGAAGATTCCGCTGTCTGTGTAGCTGTGGTTGAACGCAATGCAGTTCTCAACCCATCCGTGCTGGTTCAGCACGTTGGTGTAGAGACGCGAGTACATGCCCTTGCCGGGACCACCGGCAGAGAAAGACCCACCACCTCCCAGCAAGGTCTGGAGGGTAGCCAAGGCGTAGATGTCGGGGTTGGAGATAGGAAGTGCTTCAAAGGCAAGGTGGATATGACTCAGCCGGGGCAGCATGGGGTTGGCTGGGGGAGGGATCGGGGGAAGAGACAGGAAGCCACCGGTGTAGTGGGAGGGTCGGTTCAGATCCAAAGTCAATGACTGCACAAGAGATGGGTCAAGTGGATCTGTGGCAGCACTTTGCGAGCCGGAGGTGGTAAGGTTCTTCAAGAAAGGTAGCTTCGAAAGGATCCCCGACTTCTGAGGGGAAGGCATGCTCGATGTGGTCGATGACGGCGTGAACTGGGGAACTGTAGGCACCTGGCCCTCCCTAGCAGCCGACTCGGAGTTGGACAAGGTAGTCTCGACGCCCTCGCCGGAAAGAACAGGACCATCGGCCTGCTTGTGTGTCTTCATGCTACCGAAGTATTGCTCCGTGAGCTTAACCGCCACGTCGTGCGGCACACCGGCAAAGGCAACAACCATACGTTCGGGATTGAAGAAGGTCTCGCGGTATTTATCGACAACCGCCTTGTTTATCGCACCGAGCCTTTCCTCCGGGCAGAGCAGAGGGTTTCCCAATGTGTTGTTCTTGTAGGCAGCCGTGTGAACCAACTCGGGCAAGATGAGCTCGGGCTTGGACCAGATCTCCCCAATCTCGTATTCGGCTGTAGCCAACTGTTGAAGGACTTCTTCCTCCGTGATGAGAGGATCTCGAATGGTTTCCGCCAAAAGTCCCAGGGTTGTCGGGACGGCCGAGTTGAAGCTAGCGGACTGGTACATCAAGGACTCGCGAGAAGAAGCACACTGGATGTTTCCACCGAGGCTCTCGAGCGTCTCGAGCATCTCATCACTGGTGTGCGACTTGGTTGACTTGAAGGCCAGGCGGTCCATGATGTGGCTCACACCCCGGAGGCTCTCATCTTCATAGCGAGACCCAGCGTCGACGTAAACTCCGACGCCAGAGAAGGGTCCCGGCAGGGATTCAGTAGCGACACGGATGCCATTTGGCAGTGTTGTGATCTGCTCGAGCTCGGCGGGGTCCTATGGAACATAAGAAAGAGTAATTAGCCCGGGCTCAGGGGAAATTTTTAGGACCGGAGTCATAAATGGAATTCCTCACCTTAGAGCCGTTCTCGTTAGCAGTAGCAAAGCCTCTCGCCGCTGAGCGAGGCACGCGGGCAAGCGGCTTCGCGGACTCAACGGCCCGCAGTACAGAGCGGCGCATGTTTGAATATCCTGTTGAGCAAGTGGCCGGGAGTCCTTGATTCGAATTGGTTTCTTCCCGGAAGGCGTGAAAGCTGCGTGCCGGAGATGTCGTCGTTACGCCGGCGCCGCAAGGATTTGGGCCGGAGATGGCTGGCTTATCTAATCACCAGGCACTCCGTCGCGGCACGACGTCAGAGCAGAAGAAACCGATTGGCACTCACTGAGGACCAACTTTCTCGGAGTCTCGAAGAATTCTAGTGGAAGGAGTCCTGTCGGTGGAAAATTTACCGGGGATAGACTCAAGACAGAAAATGTACGGCACTTTTGGTTCTTTGGAACCGTTTACTAATGAGGGATCTAGATCTTCCAGGTGAGTAATATGGAGCGCCCCAGCTTCAGGGAGGCCGAGGTATACCAGAGCCTCCTCGGAAGAAAAAGTAGGCTACGATCTCAATCTTTTACTAGGACATCAATTGTGGCACTGTTCAAGTTTTCTATGCTCTTGGATCTCTTCATAGGCAACTCAATTTATCAATGCAGACTATACTAAGAATCTATGGGTGCGCCATAGCCCACGCGCGATACCACTCCAGGCACGAGGCGTTGGCCACACTTGCGCCGATCTTGATGTTTAGACCGCACAAGATCTGCTTCACAGCGTTCTCGACCTTCTTGCCGTTCGACGTCACTGGAATTTCCGGGCAAACGTCTACAATGCCCGGAACATGACGAGGGCTGAGCTCTTTGCGGATTATAGCTTGGATACGAGCTGCGAGGTCGGACGGTATGACTTCCACGGCATCACCTGACGATGCCAGCTTCACGAAGAGAACCACCGTTTCATCCGTGTCGATTCCATCCCGTCGTCTGCCAATGCACAGCGAATCTTCAACCTCATCCGCAAAGTGTTTCAGGAGAATATTGTATATTTCCGCGCTGCCGAACCGAACCCCGGCCGGCTTGAGAACACCATCGCTCCGACCCAGCATAACCACACCCCCAGTATAGGGATCCAGACGCACGAAGTCACCGTGATGCCAGATCTTCGGCCCGAAGACATCAAAGTAGCTCTTGCGATATTTCTCCGCCCCAGCCGGACCGGGAGGCCAGAACATAACAGGCTGCGCGGGAAATGGCTTGGTGCATACTAGGTCACCGGGTTCGCCAGAGGCAGAGACATCGTTGCCAGCATAATCGTATGCGGAGACAGCCATCCCCAAGCAGCGACACTGAATCTCACCCTTGTAGACGGGTAGTATGGGACAACTCCCACAAAACAGGGACAAAATATCGGTACCACCGGTAATGGAGCCCAGCATGATGTCTGCCTTGATGGAAGAGTATACATATTCAAATGTAGACGGTGCCAAAGGAGAGCCGGTGCTATAAATGGCTTTCAATGTCTTCAAGCTTGTAGGTCGGTGAGGATGATTTGTTGGCTGTAGCGAAGCCTGTTCCAGGATAGACAGATACTTAGCCGATGTTCCAAAGTGCGTTATCTGCAGTTCATCGATAAGACGTGGCATGGCCATTTCGCCATTCCCACCTTCCTTATCGAATGGACGGAAAGGCGAACCGTCGTAGAGCACAATGGTAGCGCCGCTAGCCAAGCCAGACACCAACCAATGCCACATCATCCAGGTAGTCGTTGTAAAGTAAAACAGACGGTCACCAGGACGAATATCACAGTGAAGGATGTGCTCTTTCTTATGTTGCAGCAGCGTCCCCAGCGCACCATGGACAATAGGCTTGGGTGCTCCTGTTGTACCTGAGGAGTATAGTATATAAACGGGATGCTCGGGCTCCAGACTCGCAAACTCGAGTGGAGCAGAGGGATTGGTGGTAGTGGAAAGGAAGCTCTCGTAGGATGACACATTCCCTTGTAGCGGCTTCAGTCCTTGAAGATCGACCTCGAAAGACTGAACTGTCTTGAATACAACCAGATGCTCAAGATCGGGCAGACCCGGGACTAGTTGGCGCAATTTGGCATCTGCCCCGTGCACCTTGCCATTGTATAGAGAGGCATTGTCGGCGAACAATATCTTTGGTTCTATTTGCTTCAGGCGTTCTAGCACCGCATGCACACCTGTATCGGGCGATACGCCTGTCCAGAATGCGCCAATGGATGTCGTTGCCAGCATTGCAACAACCGTATTGGTGTGGTTACCTAGAAATCCCGCGACCCGATCTCCAGACTGCAAGCCTGCATCTTTCAACGAGTTGGCGCATTTTCGAACCCGATCCCGTAGTTCCTTCCACGACACGAATTCCCGATCTGCTTCCGTAGCTGCAATGATCGCAACATCATTCTCGTCAGGGGCAGTCGAAGGGCAGAGAAGATTCTCGGCGAAGTTGAGTTTACTTCCCTCAAAAAAGCGAGGTCGAGGGAAGAGAAGCTCGTCTGAGCCTAGGACCTGTAACGGGATCAGCTATTTCGATATGGACGGGCACATAGGCAGCAGTCATTCTGTCGCAGACGCAGAACCAGCACAACGGGAGCAGTTAAGCTACTCACTTGATCGTATTGTTGATGGGCCTTGATGGAAGTATAGTGCCAGATATCTTCCCAGAATTTGGCGGGCTCGGATACACTCCACTGGTAGAGGTCGTTGTAAGTCGTCATGAACAGGCCATGCATGGCATTGGACACTTTGATGAAGTCATAGATCTGGGTGGATTGAGGACTCGAGTGTCGCCATAGTTCCTTGGAGGAACTGGTCCCATTGGTGGACATGGTAATTGATTATTGTTGATCTCCCCCTCCACAAACAATAGTCGCGGTTTCGTTTGTCTGGCTGGATGGGTTGTAAGTAGAATGCGGGTGGTGGTCGATGGGGCCACCAGTCTAGTGAGCCGAAGTCCTTCCGTTCTGGCGAATTTCCGACCCCTTTTTATCTCGCGCAAAGGTCTGCTTAGTACCAGGACACTGCTGAGTATACGGATCCGATTCAATGGGAGACAATATCAAGTTTCTCGAATTGAGGAGAATCGATTAGGATGAAGGCTGTTTACGTGGTGCTAGTATGAGTGTCCAGAGAACCGCGGGGGCGGAACCTAGCCCGAGGACGGAATACGTAAGGAGACCCCGGCCATGGACAGAGTTGCAAGCCATCCTCGGGAGCCGGAAGGGGAGAGATGGAGTCTTGGGAATCATGATACATTAACTATGTACAAGCAAAATGCAAACTGGAGGGGATGAAAATGGCGCACCCGAGCCCGTAAATCGGACGGAAACAATCGCCCAGTGGACTCTATTGTCTGATAGCTCTCAGCCACGCCGGTCCTCATCGGATCGAGGCCCGAGCACTGGCCGTTGTGCGGCCTGAGGCAGACACCAGCATGCCGCAATGCGTCCTGAGGCTCCGTCAAGCACGATACATCGGGGGGGTTGCCAGTCCGTACGGAATAGCCCCGTGCCAATTGTAGTAAATGCAATGCTAATTCCAGAGAGTAGCGGTGAAATCCAGCCCTGGGGATAGACGTCAGTTTCAGTGTGCTTCAAGTCCATCGCCTTGCGTTGCCCCTTTCTTGACTGCATGGACTGTGTTAGGACTGTGTAAGTAGCAGTAAGTGGTTAGCAGCCCAGTAGCTGCAAACTCAACAAAATACGACCACAGGGTCCAGGGGCCGGTATCTTTACAGGCTGGTTACCGGCCGGCCAGGCGCTGGGACGATGCTGGGACGGTGCTGACTGCTGAGGCTGCGCCGGGGCTGCGCACAGGCAGAAAGAAATACCGCCCTGTAACGCGCCCGCCGATGGGGCTGGAGTCCACCCGTAAAATCCCAGCGTCATTTGAAAAAAAAAATAAAAGCAGAAAAAATAAAAGAGTGGTACGGTTACCTCCAGCGGGTCAGAGAGATACCTTACGCACTCACTCCATCCGGAATACACCTACACTTTATCCACTTCGGACGGAGACTCTTGACCAAGTCTACGGAGGGTGGACACTGGACTAGCCTTGTACCTTGTTTATCCGCATTATTCATTAATAATTTAATTTTTTTTAATTCTCGTCACAAATCGGATTATTCACCCAATCTGTCTTCTTCCATCGTCCCTGTCCTGTCCTGTGCCCGGTTCTCGACTTCAGGCTTCGATCCCTCCTCGTCCTCCTCTCCGATCTTTCACTGCACCACCTAGTTCCGCCTCCCACCCCCCAACACCAGGTCCCATCACCACATCGGTCAATCGTCGCGATTGATTGATTTCCCTGGGCTCAGGGACCCGACAGATCCCCGTTGTCGAAGGGCTCCGTGCCCTCTGCTAGTACCGCTGCTCATCCACGTGCAAAGGTACGTGACTGATCAACCCGGCTTCTCCGGAGTCTCTCAGCATAATCCTCCTCCCCCCCTTTCTTCTAAGGCCCCTCCGCATTTTTTTGCACTCTCATCCGCATATCTGTCTTTGCCTGCAATGCGCAATACCAGGGTCGCTTGGCGATTGTAGTGATTCCAGCCTCGTGTGATGGTGACTGACCGTGTCTGTGGCTGTTCAGGTGGCATTGATCGATCGTCATTCCTTGTCCGTTCGGAAAGAGGTATAAAGGAGGCCAGATAATAAGGAGCACACTGCCTGCAGCAAAACTCGACTGTCGCCTACCAGGTGGTGCTTGCCGTACTCGGAATCTGCGGTAGACGTTCCTTCATCTATCGGTGTTGCACGCACGACCTTGCTTGTTTCCCTCTAGCTGTTTCCTTGCGATGCCTCGTCGCGCTGCTAGCTCTTCTTCCGCCAATCAACCCGCCAACGCGCCCTCTTCTTCATTCGCCTCCGGAAAGGGTGGCATCGCCATCAAGGCGCCCTCGCTTCGACCTAATCGCCTAAGCCAGCTATTTTCGACCTCTCCTAAGTACAAGGCCGAACCTCAGACTGCGCAGGCCGCTGTCCAACTGGCCAGTGGAATTTCCAATCCTAGCACCGCTACTCCACCGATTAGTTTGGCTTCCCTGTCGCTTCCTACGATTTCGCTTTCGACGGCTACAGCAGGAAATCCAAACATGGACGAGCCACCAACCACCCTCTTCCAGCCGCCTTCGCCCGAAGAGGCTCGTCGACTGGCCAAGCAACATGCCCAGTTCGGCCCTATTGGTCACCATAGCCACCGGTATACCAGTCGACATCCTGGCGGTGCCTTCCCGGAGCCCGTAATGGACGAACCGCCCTATTATTATCTCCTCACCACCTATATCAGTTACCTTATCCTAATTGCGTTTGGACATGTTCGCGACTTTTTCGGAAAGCGTTTCCGCGAAGAGAACTACCGGCACCTGAAGCCTCAAAATGGATACGGTGCACTGAACAGTGACTTTGATAACTTTTACGTGCGTCGCCTCAAGTTGCGTATCAACGACTGCTTTGAACGTCCCGTCACGGGCGTCCCCGGACGTTACATCACTTTGTTGGATCGGGCGACGGATGACCACAACAGACACTTCTACTTCACTGGAACGACCACCGATACCCTGAACCTGAGCTCGTATAACTACCTTGGGTTCGCTCAGTCGGAAGGTCCCTGTGCGGACATTTCCGAGGAGACCCTGAGAAAGTACGGTATCATCTCCCCAAGTACCCGCGCAGAGGTTGGAACGCAGGACCTCCACGTGGAAGTAGAAGACTTGGTCGCGAACTTCGTTGGAAAAGAAGCCTCCATGGTTTTCTCCATGGGCTTCGGCACCAATGCAAACATCTTCCCCGCGTTAGTCAGTAAGGGTTGTCTGATCATCTCCGATGAGCTGAACCATGCCTCCATTCGTTTCGGTGCCCGTCTCTCCGGAGCCTCCATTGCCATGTTCAAGCATAACGATATGCGGGACCTGGAAGCAAAGCTCCGTGAAGCTATCAGCCAAGGCCAGCCTCGCACTCACCGACCTTGGAAGAATATCTTGGTTGTCGTTGAAGGTCTTTATTCTATGGAGGGTTCGATGTGCAACCTTCCGGGACTGATTGCGCTGAAGAGACGCTACAAATACCACCTGTTTATTGACGAAGCTCACTCCATTGGTGCTGTCGGCCCTAACGGCCGTGGTGTCTGTGACTACTTTGGAATCGATACAGCTGAAGTTGACATCCTCATGGGTACACTGACAAAGTCATTCGGTGCCAACGGTGGATATATCGCTGCCGATAAGATGATGATTGACAAGCTTCGAGCGACAAACTCCGGTGTTTTCTACGGAGAGGCGCCGGCTCCCGCAGTTCTGGCACAGATCATGTCCGCCCTGCGGATCATCAGCGGTGAACTTGTTCCGGGACAAGGTGAAGAGCGACTGCAGCGTTTGGCCTTCAACTCTCGGTACCTTCGTTTGGGGCTGAAGCGCCTTGGCTTTATCGTGTACGGCCACGATGATTCGCCAATTATTCCTATTCTCCTCTTCAACCCCGCCAAGATGCCGGCCTTTTCCCACGAGATGCTGAAGCGGAAGATTTCCGTCGTCGTTGTGGGTTACCCTGCGACGCCGCTGGTCTCTTCTCGGGCTCGCTTCTGTGTGTCTGCCTCTCACACTAAGGAAGACCTTGACCGCATTCTCACTGCATGCGACGAAATCGGAAACGTTCTGCAGCTCAAATTCTCCACAGGCATTGCCGGTGGTGCTGTGACCAACGACGCGGCCCCCTCTCCGGAGATGGAGAAGGAGTGGCAGCGTAAGCGGGGCGGGAATGTTGTTGTGCCTCCGAGATGGCGGGTAGAGGACGTTATCAGACGGGGTGTTCAGGACGTTAAGTCGCCACTGTACTAGTCTGCCATTTATCGTCCTCACCGAGCTTTCTGCCTTACGCCGCTGAACTCGATCGGACAATATTGTGACAATGCTGTTGCATATACTGTTGAAGTTACTCAACACATCCACCGGACTCGTTTGATGCCGGTCCACGCCGCGTCGCTGGTCGATTCGAGGCTATCTCACCCGCTTCCTGTGTATCATTAGACGACCATGGAGTTGTCCCGCTTATGTTGACTTTGCCCCATGCGTACCCCAAACAAAACTCAAAAATGGTTCATGAATCGCAAGGCAAATGCGCCCTGGCGTCCCTTTCCTCAATGCACATTGTTTACCCTTCTTCCGAGCCCACCGGGTCCACCCCCCCCAATGTGAACCCGCGTGTGTCTCTGTTTCTCTTCTGCTTCTTTGACCCCCTTTTTCTTCTTGCCCCTTCTTTCGTTGTTACCCTATAGAATATTCCTGCTGACTCCGGTCCCCCTCACCAAGTGCTGGAGGGCTGGGACCAGAGCGAGCCGCTTATTGTTTAAACATGGGGCTTTGGCAATTGTACCTAATGAAATTGATGAGAGGGTGGGCATGAACGGACGGAACTGGCCCGGCGATTTCGCGGTTGGGGCCGCAACTTAAGCGATTATAATTAGATGACTGTTAATATTCTTTTCATGAGAAAAAATTGAAGCTTGCAAAAAGTCCTGTGACGAGATAACTTTGAATTACCATGAACCGATTGAATGATTGTTACTTTGGTCTCTGTGATGTAGTCATCTGAAGTGTATGCTCAATTGTTAGAATGCTGCTGCTGTATTGCACGCATGCATTACTATCTAGGATGTGAATCAAAATCTCTCTGTCTGTCTTCTGTCTATACCACTCACTCCCAGTGTAGTGTATATGCCAGGTCTCAAAGAAAAATAAAGAGGGGGGGACAAGAACAATGATAGGGACAAGAAAAAGTATTCTCTACACCTTCCCTCTCTCCCCGAGCAATCAATCCCGCATGTGTGTTGTTGGATGCATGTATAAGTAGTATGAGGTTGATGGAATGTGTGCAATGATCCAATCCAATCCAATCCAATCCAATCCAATCCGATATGATGGGAACCCGAAACCATAACCATATCCATATCCAAGGACGCCGATGAAGATGACCCGAAAGCAAATGCTATGCTGGTGGAGAAGAATGTGTCGACCAAGTCCTGCTAATAGGGGAAAAAAACAATCTAGGGAGGCACTGTTCTCCCGAAATAGAAAAACTCCAAAACAGGAAAAAAAAAAAAAAAAGAAGAGGGTACACAATGGTCCAAAGGAGGCAGAAAAGACCAGGAAAACGTGAGAGAAGCTACTTCCATTGCAAGAAAGTAGCGTGGCCATAACGTCGTAAAATGATCATGTTCGCCTGTTGTATGCAGGTATCCCGGTGTCTCTAGATGGATAGAGGATAAACGGGTAACCAAAATGTAGCAAAAGCAGGAAAAAGAAATGAGGTATAGTAGTAGTAATACAGCATGAAATCAGAATCAAACTGTACCGTATCTCTCGCGCTCGGTCTGCAGGAGGGATTGGTTCTCCTGGGGAGGAGCGGTTCGCTCGGGAGATACAGAAGGGATCCAGCCCCTCATCCAGCCGCGAACACGGGTCCAGTGATTGCGTCCGTCCTTGGGGTCTTCGACCTCCATGATGGACTCGTCGTCCCTGGATCCGTACATGAGGAACTGCACGCCCATAAAGCCGTCAAAGGCGAGGACACCGAACGCGCCTAGGAAAAAGGGTGTGGCTAAAGTGACCCATTCGACGCGGTCGTTGCCGTCTGCGTCGGCCCAGCCACCACCTCCATAGGGACCGAAGTTGGACCAGGCGTTCGGGTTTGTCAGGAGGGAGGTCGAGTAGAACAGGTTACCACAGAAAGCAGCCATGAATAGTAGGGGGGAGAGACCCGAGGTGCTCTTCCGGCAGTAGTTCTTGTATAGTTGAGGGGGACGCGAGCCCAGGTAGAGGAATGTCGACATCCAGGAGATGATTCGGCCGAGGATTTCGAGCGTCTGCTGTGGGGTGTCAGGGGTGGCTTGCTGCTCAGTTGGGGCAGCGTTGGCCACGACAGCGCAGAGCATAGATGCCAGTAGCAGTGTCCGGGGGGATCCCATTGGGATAGTGAGTCCACTGCCGGTCCGGGTAACTGGGCGCTTCGAGGTGATCACTTTCTCGTTGGAGTATGACCGTGACTGGCTACTCGAAGGAGTTCCCGTAGGCTCCTTGAAATCCTTCATATCCTTCACGTCCTTCATGTCCTTGGGGTTTGACGGAGAAGGAGACTCTGTGGAGGGCGGTGCCTGACTCTCATTCTGTGGGAAAGAGATACCTTCCAGGACACCTCCATGTGGGGGGTCATAGTTTGAAGAAGGAAAGCCACTGTAGCTATCTTGCCCGCCCTTGTAGTGTGTGTACCAGTAGTACTGAAATACGAGGGTCACGTCGACGCACACATAATAGCCGGCCACGATCACCTGCCAGCCGGCTTGCCGGGTAAGCAGACAACCCAGAAGATTACTGAGATCACCCAAGCACCATTCCACAAGGAAGAATAGTGACAGGCCCGACGTGGACTGTAATTGAAAGTTCTTGTATATTTGTGGAAGCTGTGCAAATAACCATGACACAATGCTAAGGGTGCCCAAGATGGAGGATATGAGGGCTAGCGGCGTCGGAAGGCAGATGTGGAGATAGGAGGACACGGCAGTTAGGAAGGGCGATGTCGGCTCGCAGTGTTGCGGGAGCACGGCTTGGATGTGTTGCAATAGAGGAGGAGGCATAATGGTCGGCGTCTGTGCAGATATGTGCAGATTTGGTCCAAAACAAGTTGGTTGTATTGGAGAATTGGTGAAGCTGGGGTTGTTAGGCTGGGGAAATGGACAGCAGATAAGACACGACGATAAGGGATTGTGAGGGAAGAACACCAGCTGATATAGTTCTGGGAAGGAGGGGGGAACGACACAGCCGATGGCTCGCTGGGGAGTATGAGGAGGAGAGGGAGGGAGGGAGGGGGAGGACAGGTGAAAGGAGGGTGAGGGTGAGTGAGTCTGGGAAGGGTAGGAGATATGAGGTGAAGGAGTCACACCTCCAAGCCCGGGGCTGCCTCGAGATCGGGTCACGAGAGCCCCGGGGCTGAGGGTGATAGCCCACGGCCTATCGGGGCCTGCTGATTGGGCCGCGGGGGGGGCCAGCAGGGCCCCGGAATGGAGCGGACTCCGTTCGGGATTCTTGACTAACTCCAATCAATAATCTGCACCGCCAAATGGCTTGCTGCTGATCTTCCGCTACCCCCAAGCGGGCTTCCCTGACTGGGTGCGTGGCTGCCCAGAGGGCCACTCGACTGCCTGCCTCCGTCTTCAACCTTCGCCCCCCATCCGGTAATAATATCCTTTTGTCACCCCGTTACTAAGATTGCGGTGGCATGCTTTATCTCCGCCTCTGTACCTCGCGCGCTTCAGTCGGCTATGACTATTCCATATCACCGCGGCCTCTATCCCCATCCCTATCCCGATAAGCCTGCGACGCAGCATGGGGTGACACGACCGAGACAACCCGACTACTTTAGACTTTTTTTTTGCAAAATCATATTTGCCCCCTCCGTCTCTCCATCCATGGGCGCCGGGGAAGTCTTTGCAAGGCAGAGAGCCTGGCAAAGACCGGGCAGTCCATGGTAGTGATCTCCGGGCAGTCGCGGCCCCCCGGGAACCTGACCCACACGCTTTATCGAAGGTTAAACCCAAAAGTAGGCAAGCACAGGAAGCACAGAGCATCTGCTGCCAACCCTAATTATCCCCGACCCTTATCTAGGTACATCGTTGCACGTTGTGGTGCAGTGCATGGATGATTATCAGGCGGGTGTAGAGACATTGTCGTGTGTTTCACATTATCAAATGACCAAGAATATCAGGGTGGCAAATTGATACGTAAGACTGGGGAACAAAGACATTACACAGCCAAAGAAGTGGTCTAGGAATATCTCCACTTCCCAGGTTGCTACAGGTCACGAGTAAAAGTAAGACAGGGACCGACAAGGAGACAATGAATGTTATCTACCAAAAAAAAAAAATCTTACCCGAAACTTTTTATTTAACAATCGAGCGTTTATATCGCAAGCGTCTGCCTGCCCCTGTGAGCCTGCCCGTGACAACAATGAAACATTAAACTCTCTCGCCATAGACAAGTCAACACCAAAAGATTTCCCCATAAAATATTCAACCTCTTTGACCCCAAACACGCGATCAATTACTACTTTTGCCGCAAACCGATCTCACCGCCTAATATGAGGTTCGAAATTGAGGCGCGCAACCAGGGTCTGGATGACACTAACACATGCAAGGTACAAGGGTAAGGCGGCTTTGGTGATATACCCCGGGATTGGCGTCATCGTCACCTCGATTCGTCTTGCGATCTCCCGAGCTCAAATGATGCCAGACGCTAAGGATTTCATCAGATATTTGGCTTCCCGGTCAAATATCTATTATTACAATATGTTTCCTCGAATCATACCCTCGTATGGTAGTCCTCAACCCCAGTAGATCGACAACTATAACACGCCTCTTATACCCCCATTGAAACCAGGCCCGGAGATCCCAAATCCCCATCCAGAGCAAGTAAACATAGCATCAAACACCAGCATCTCCATAAACAACAAACACAACTGCTATCCTCTACCCGCTCTTTCCAATACTCGAGAACTAACACCCACCCGCCTTCCCCTCTCCCCCCGTCACCCACCAACCAACCACCCACCAATCCAGCCCCAACAAAACACATTCACCACCAACACCACCCACCCAACACCGTCATTCACTCCTTCCCCATCCATCCCCACCCCACAGCCCCTCCGTCACGTCCAACGCGTCACCAGGAACCCTCCCCATTGGCCGGCAGACCAGAGTGGATGTTCGCGATTCCTTTGACATCTGGACGATTCGCAGCCTGTGATTGGCTCCCAGGAAGCGAGCAGGCCCGGGCCGGTTTCAAATTGATATCTAAGGTTCGGGGGGGGCTCTCGGATGTGTGGATCCTGATTGGTTTAGCCGGATTAGATGATCTGATATGATTCTAGTACTTTTTCTCCAGGTGAATGAGATGGTTTTAGTAATAAGTGCTCTAGTGCTATGATGGCTGTTTCTTAGAATGTGTTTGTGAAGAGGTTTGTCAGTGTATCATCGGTGGTTTTGCTAGCAATGTAACTCAGAGCCGAGGTTCTATCTACACAGGCAATCTAGATGTGTGCAATAACACAGCGCAAACGGGTATCAATATGAGGAGAGAACGAGGGGAATCCATCGTCGCAGCAGCACAATCATAAGGCATCAAGACGTTACCGAACGAAACGAAGGACGATAGTAAAAGCACGCCAAAATTCCAGAGGTCCCAATCCCAATCTCACTTCAACGTCTTCGGGTCGAAGAATCCACCAATCAATCAATCATAATCCTCCTCATAAACACTATGTCTCGACCGACTGCGATGCCCATGGCCATGGCCATGGTGATGATGGTGATGGTGATGGTGGTGATGTCCATGATCATCATGCTCGCGATAAGTACGACGACTATAATGACTGTACTGCGTCTCGGTATCATCCTCCTCGACCACCTGTTCCTCCTCCTCCTTCCCGCCCTTCAACTTATCCCCTACAAAGTTTCCAAGTAGAGCGCCGCCCACCGCACCCAGGAACCCATGGTCCTTTTTGTGGCCGAGGTAGTAGCCCGTTGCGCCGCCTAGGAGGGTGCCGCCGAGACTGCGCTGGCCTTCTGCGTCTTCCGCACCGGGTTCGGTGTCGTTCTGTCTGGTTGCGAGGGAGTCAGGTTGTGGGGGCTGAGACTGGGCTTGCTCGGGGGTGGCGGTTTGGTTGCTGGATTTGGGTTTAGATTTAGCTATGTGGGGGGGATCACGAAGAAAAAAAAATAGAGTAAGGGAGATGCATACTAGTACTCGGCGTTACTTCCCAGACGCACGGGTGGTTCGTAGTGCGGACCCAGACGCCCCGAATCATATCCCAACTGGGTGGGGGTAGCGTCGTTTGGATCGGGCCATTGCGTTGGATAGGATCGGGGGATCTGGCTCACGTCGTACTGCGAGTTGTGGGCGTAGTCCTGGGGTTGGTTGGCATGCTGGGGGTAGAACTGCTGCGGGTCGTAATCGTGGGGAGGCTGTTGGTAGACTCCGCCATCCGGGGGCGAGTAGTAGGCGGTACTGGCCCCACTGCCAGATGCAGGAGGGTAGGACGGCTGCTGGGAGTAGGGATCGGACATTTTGGGTGTTGGGTGGTGGTGGGATGCAGGATTGAGGTTGCGTTGAGGTGAGTCGTTTTATTTTATTTGCCGTCGCGACTTTATTATACTCGGAAGAGTAAGATCATCGGGCTCATCCAGCGGGAGTGGTCAACTGGGGGGTGGCTGGTTGTATGACTGCCCCGAGTGGGTGCAGGTGACCTCTGCGCGCGACTCAGCCTGATGACTCCCGGCTGAGCGACAGGGAACACGTGGCTGGCTGACTGGTATCAAGGTGAGCAGGCTGTGCGAGTGAATACGATCTGAGGGCAAGGTTTATTAGAAGTGGGCTGACTACAGGGGGACCATTTCAGAGGTGATAGGTAGTTAATCAATATTGATGTATAGCAGACCTTTTACAAAGAACATCACTTCAAGAAGCAAAGTCAGATAAAAGGACCACGAAGTGTAGTAGACATGTATAGTTTGGGGTATCCCAGTAGATATAGAAAGTGGGGCTTGAAGACAGGGCAAACAAACGAAAAGAAAATAGCTCGAAAGGATGAAAAGACCAAACCATACAAGATGCCAACAGAAAGCGTTCCGAAACAAAACCGGCCCGAATCCACCGGAGACTGCGGACTTCTAAGCCGCAACACCGACGCAATATGGGTTAAATCCCAGACGGCAGTGAAAAGACAAAACAGTACGGGCTTACTCATTCCATGTGTCCAGCACATTGTGAGCCCCTAGCCAATACATGTTTTGTTCTTCCAGAATTGAGAGGCGACGAGTCCGTTGTACCCCCGGCCCTCAATATTAAGACATGCTCATTTGCTCGCGGAAGTCCGCATCCTCCGGCCTACCCAGTCGGCCAGCATTGTGTCCAGCTGGCTGGTCATCTCTCTCAGCCTCTTGCTCTCTTCCTTGAAGAGAGAGCCTGTTATTGGGTGGTCAGGACCGGCAGGTGGAATATTCGAATTGTCATGGACAATGAGAAACAGATCACGGATGTCGTTTTCGTCATCCAAGTACGACCGCAAGCTAGCATCACTCCAGGTCGGTGTTCCAACGGACGCGGTTTCATAAGACACGGGCGCAGCATCGATGCCTCTGCTGTCACGAGCACTAGTAGTAGGCGACAAAGGTGGAGACACTGAGGAAACGGAATGCCTTCCAGGGGATGGAAGGCCTGCCACCAATGCTGGCACCACAGGATAAACCGGCCCATCCACTGGAGAAACACTGAGTGGGGAGTCCAGTCGATGCTGCTGATAGTTTGCTGCTGGCTTTGGTTGGAATCTCTGCGGTGGAGACGCCAAGGAACGCTGAGGGTATGTCACGCCCTCCGACGCATCCTGCCAGTCTCTCTGAGACTCAATAGGTGAGTATTCATCAACAGGCTCAGACTTGGCGGGTGTGGATTTCTTGGAAGGACTTGTTACACGAGCGGGAGACGAAAGAGCTTCCTGGTTCTCGTCGAACGCTCCCAAGGGAGGAGACGACGGGATGTCGTCCGCTTCTTCGGAAGTCACTTGCCGGATTGTCTGATCGGCCTTTGAACTCGTAACCGGTTTCGACTCCTTGCTGTCGGGAGAACTGACAGGTTCTTGAAGGAAAGCCTGCTTGGTTGGGGACATAACCACTGGCGGCGGTTGCTTTTGCAGTTTGCTAGACTGCCTCTGCACGACCAGAGGTTTAGGCGACCGGGCTGACTCGGGCGAAGACACAGAATCCATTGATGTCTTTGGTTGGGGGGACGCTCGAGATATTTCGGTCGAATTCTTCTCAGCATCCTCGGTATCGTCTTCGTTGGTTCTAGTCTTCTTATCCTTCCTCTTGAACAAGCCACTGAGCATCCCTGGCTTCTTATCCTTACGGCCCTTGTCTTTCTTCTCTTTGTCGATAGCACTGAGGGTCTTGTCAATCGCATCTAAGCTGCCGTGGCCCTGCTTCTCTATTAGCTCACCTTCTATAGGTGTGTTCTTTATTCATTAGACACTCACCTCTTTGGCTTCACTGGAGATAGCACCACCGCCTACCTCATCACGAAGGAGGTTCGGCGTTAAAGAGATCTTCTTGGTTTCCACGGTATCATCTTTGAAGAAGGAATCTGTGTTTCGCACAGTACCATTTCTGGATCTGCTGACAGCATTGTCGACTAGGCAAGTTAGTAAAACTCTTGTACGACAAGAGAAATCCCTCACCTTCGGCCTCAAATATTTCTTGGCTGGAACGTTGTTTATCGGATGTAGCACTGTCAGGCTCTTCCGCCTCGTATGAGCTGTCGTCTTCGGAGCTCCTCTCTCGTGACTTAGGCCGAAGAGGCTCGACGACAATGTCATCATTCTGGTCCTGTAGATGCTCTGCGTCTTCGCGGGCAATGTCTTCGTCGTTGAATGACACATCGTCATCCAGCTCCTCATCGGTCGAGTAATCTACATCAGATGCTTCGATATATGTCGGGCTAGTGAAAGTGACGGTCTTTGCATTTCTGCGTCGCATGGCTTTCTTCAAGGGGTTCTTGGACTTCTCCGAATTATCTCCAAGCATGGTCGCAGACAACTATTCCTGTCAGAAGGCGCAAGGGATGGGGGTGGCAATACCTACATCTACATTTCGGTGTTTATTCAATCTGGCCAACCTCTCTGTGGGTGTCTCAATATGCTCGGCTGGCAAGTATCCTACACATTGTTAGGTCATGCCGTGTAACACCTACAAGACCACTTACCAATACTGCCATCCTTCACGATTCGAACAAGCCACCAGTAGCTGTTGCTATCGTCCAAGAGAACCATAGTATCGCCCTTCGCCGCATTGGCCTGTCCGTCAACGGTTGCGACAAAATTGTGAAGGGCATAAACGAATTCGAAATCAATGTCTTCTGATCAGGGTCAGCCACGGCGCTTCGAGATAGGGCAATTAAGGGCATTTGATTTAGGCGGTTTGTGTAACACTGAGCCGGATAAAATCTTAATTGTGAATGAAGGAAGCCAAACGCACCGTCGTCGATTGATGGAGAGCTTGAGATCTTGTCCATCATATCGTCATCATCATCATCTAACATATCATCACCTTCCCCATCAGCAAGGTCGCCTTCTTCCGAGCCCCCCAAGTCACCCCTGCGGTGGTGGTGCCCCAATTCATCTATATCCTCGATTTCATCGTCGTCATCGTAGATATCGATACCATCACCGTACTCGGCATCGTCGTCGGCACTTGGACCATGCATTATTTCGGCCTTGGAGTCTTGATCCGCATGGCGAAGGGTTTTCTCTTGGTGAGGGGCGAGACCAGTGGGTTGAACCTGGGGCTTAGAGTGGTCTTTAGCCGAAGGGGCATCGTGGTCTTGGAGGTCAAGGGTGTCTATCATATCGAAGTCCCGGTCAGCGCTGAGCGAAGTAGCCATGGTAACCACACAGGAATCCGCCGGGTGAGCACGTACCCGCCCTCACAATCCGTGGCCTCGTCATGTTTGCTGCGTTTTTAAGTTAACGGAAGTCTGAGTCAAAGAGAACGTTGTTCGATTTTTCCGCGCGACAGAACGACTCATAGAACCACGGGCATTGGAACCACGTGGTGAAAGCAACTTGGTGCTGCCCGACGTCCGGGTGAGATCCGTAAGGAGTGGAAGGGATTGATTGATGGAAGCCAAAGGAGAGAATTCCGCGGTGGGTTCGAGGCGCGGGCGATGTATACTAAACGCGAAAGAACGAAGGAAGTGCCCAACCAGCAACGGCGGGGTGAGTACTGCACGTACGACCAGGCAACGGCAGTTCAGGCAGCAGGACGAAAGAACGACTTCCAGAGTGACACAGCGATGAAACAGAAAGGGAACCAAAGGGAAAAGATAGCCAAAAACGCCAAGATTGTTTATGATCGAAGAGAAGAGCAGCTGGTACCCAGAACCGTGCCTGTGAAGCAAAAGGCCCGACGAGTTCCCCGGACTTTTGAGACACTCCCGAAAAAAGGAGGTCTCCAAACTGCCGCAAACAAGCGCCCCTTGCGCGCGCCTATCGCACCTTTCCAAATAAAGCCGGCCCCGGCCCCGTGCCTGACTTTGCCTGGACCGGCGGGTCTTGGTCCACGCGCCAAGCCCTCGAGCAGCGGCAGGCTAGCCGGATGCGGCAGTAGGGCTCAGGGCATAGGGCCAGGGTCGCGGCATCAGGTGATGGAGCACCCTGAGCAATTGCTCGGCTCTGACTGGCCGTGGACTGGCCTTGACTCAGGCCGGCCGGCGACTGGCTGAGTCCGGCCGATCGCGCCGTCATCACTGACCCAACCTTACATCGGTGTACGACCTGGGCTAGCCCGGTGATAGGTGCAGGGTCTGGGCGGGCCCCACCCCGCCGCCTCCCCCGCCGCTGCTGCAGTGCGCGCGCTCCAATCCTTCAATGGAACGACGCAGAGCGCCTCCGTCATCACCCGATATCCCCGTCGCTGGCCATTTTCGTCCCCTGGTCTGACCATTTTTCCCTCTTTCCCTCCTCACCACACCCACCTAGCGACCCCGTCTTCTCCGGCCTAACTCCTTCGTGCCTCTTAAGTTCTGATCCTGATCACACTATCGACGCCGTGCTACCACCGGGTCCTATTTTAGTTGCCCTTGACTCATCTTCCCTTTGGGCTTAGGCGCCTGTCTGTCGGATCGGGACCCTCCGATCAGTGCCTAGTACGGAGGGCATACTACTACTACGTACTTGCTCTGTCGATAAGATACAAACGGCCTCTCCCGCCCACTGCCTCCTCCACTTCCTTCCTTCATGTGCTTCTTTCCACCCATCCACGACCGCCACTAGAATTTAGACTGTGGCCGTCTAGTCTAAACTTTTTACTTCTTTGATTATTTTATCATCTGCTCTCGCTCTGAGGGCATGGCTCAAGCTGGGAGGAACAACGGGTTGGCAGGGTTGAAGCTAGAGACGTCCTTTCAGCATTCGCCTAGGCCCCGGTGGCGGGGTGAGGACGCGGGCAAAGGAGCGACGGACGAAGGAGATGGTTTCGAGGGCGATCGTACAAACATCTTTCACGATTATCACGCACCCCGTTGCGGTACTGATGAAGACAACAGTGTTTTGAGTGGTCTGCACTCGGCGACACCTCCCATTTCGGTACCACGACATGATGACTATCAGAAGCAAGATGTCAGCTTCCCTCACAAGCCAGAAGATGTGCAAGCATCCTCTCCACTGGACAGTTTCCTCCAAGACCGCCGTCCATCTATCAGCTTCGATTCCACCGCTGCGCTCGACTCAGGCCGGCGCCGGCCGCTAGAGGACCCCTTAGCAAAGGGTGACGCTAGGAACCGCCTTCAACGGTTCCAAGCGAGAGGCTCAAGCCTAAAGAATACTCTGCCTCAAGATGATGATGCTGACGACAATGGAAGGCAGGTGGGACTCAGCTCTAGCCTTAGGAGACAGCAAGGCCACCGGGCCATCCCTACTGGAATCCCTCGTGGCGGCTTTGCTGAAGAAAATGGCACCAACCCATCTGACATGGACCGCCCTACCTCTCTCACGTCTCTATCAACCGCATCTCCCATTACGGAGGAGTTGCGAACTCCTCCAGAAGCATCTCGGGGGATCTTGGCATCTCCTGTTGTCATGGAATCCCCTGTGCAGACATTTGCCTCACTCGACGACCGCAACTCCTGGTCAAGTAATGTTATGACCCCTTTTGGGAGCAAAAGAGGCCCTCGGGTCTCTACACGCCAACGGTCCCGCAGGTCTACCGCATCTAGCGGCAAATCTCCGGCGAGCATGTTCCTTTCAATGTGGAGCGCTAGTGCCGAAGAGCCAGCGCCGCAGCCCGATGATGAGGGACAAATGGTGGGGACCGAGTATGTCCTGGGCAAGCAAATTGGGTTCGGTGGCTTCAGTACGGTGAAAGAGGCCTATAAAGTGGAAGAGAGTGGAAAGACGAAAAGACTTGCGGTCAAGATTGTCAAGAAGCAGATATCAGGCAGGAGCGAGAAGGAAAACGATGAAGTTCAAGCGGAGTTTGACCATGAGGTCCGAGTATGGCGATATCTCAGCCACCCTAACGTATTGACGCTAGACGCGGTCTACGAAACCGATTACGCCACCTTCTGCTTCACGAAACTGGCTATAGGAGGTACACTCTTTGACCTCGTCCGTCAGAACCGCCAAGGCTTGGATATGAAGCTCGCTAAGAAATATACTTACCAGCTCGCCTGTGCTGTGAGGTACCTGCACGAGGATGCCCGAGTAGTGCATAGGGATATCAAATTGGAGAATTGTTTGCTGGATCCAACTGAATCGTCCGGTGGAACGCAGGGATCCACCCTTGTCCTTTGTGACTTCGGAATGGCAGAGTGGATGAACACTGACAACGATGATGCGTCGTCTGACCCTTACGATAACGCGGCGGATCGTCCCCCGCCCAAGAACATTGGCCCAGCTGGTTCCAGTACCAGCGTTGCGGGAAGCTTGGAGTACGCTTCCCCAGAGTTACTCCATTCTGATAACGGACTCATCCGTCCCTGTGTGGATATGTGGGCATTCGGTGTCATCGTCTACACCGTCCTCGTCGGGTCACGGCCATTCCAGGATGCGTTCGCGCCGCGGATCGTAACGAATATCACCAGTGGAAACTGGAACAAAGATGCAGTGCTGGGCGAAGCAGACTCGCCGCTTCGCCAAGAGAAAGAAGACGCACTGGAATTAATAATGGGCTGTCTGCATATGAATGTCGCTAGACGCTGGACAATCCGAGATGTGATATGCTCTCGTTGGTTGCGGGAGTTCTCCGAGAGCGCAGAGGATAGCCCCACCGAGTCCAGCTGGAGGCTGTAAAGGCCTCGATTGCCGCGATTGCAGCTCTTCGACTCTACATATTTGCTTTCTCCAATATGTTGACGGGCCTCCCTCCCTAATAGCAGGGAGTGCGATATGTGACTTACGATTAACCGATGATCATGACTGGCGCTTTTAGGATACGGATAAGCGCTGGTGTTTCGGGAATGTTGATCATCTATGATACCCTCTTTATGTTGGCAGCGTTCGGCTATATTATCGAGTTCTTCATTTGAGCGGATTTCGGTATACTCACTTTGTTTCTTTTGTTTTTGAGCATTTCGGAATGGGACATGTCCCTAGGCAAGAGGACCTGGGCCTGGGCTTTCGCTTTTGGTACATCGACATGGCGTTCTACGGGCGAGGGTTTCAAAATTTGGCTTCTCCATTCACGTGTATAACGTACCAGCATCCGGCTGGTCTTCTCCTCTTGTTGCTGAAGTTTTCTGACATGTTGCGTTCCGTTGTTGACAAGCGTTTTGCTTCCAACGAATGGGCGGGCTTCTTCTTGTTGATATCTATGATAATTATGGAGGAAGCTTTGCTTTAGCAGACTGAGACAACCCATGACTCTTCCTTTGTCAAGCCTTTATTTTAACCATTAGCTTCTGCTTACTAGCTTAATGCCTACTGGCTTAAACACCACCACCACCACCACCACCACCTACGAATCGTAATCCCACACCCCCCCCCCCCCCCAACACAAGTCAGTCATGTAGAAGAAGAAAAAGAAAGGTAAGTAAGAGAAAAGAACCAAATGCCTTAAAAAACATATCCACGAGCATATAGCATACAAACACAGCATATTTATACACATAATAAATAACAAACCCAATGAATAACCAAGAAAATCGACTCTCCCATCATCATCACTCACATCATCCCACAACCCCCATCCAGATTCTACCAGAGTCTATTCTCAGGCAGAACCTTCTCCTTCCTAACACCAGCAGCAGACTTCCTCTCCGACGGCGACCGGAAGAACAAAGACGGACCCTCCATCGGCTTCAACAAGTGCGACAGGTACCCCCGATGAGCCGGATCACGATAATACTCGATGTCACGTCTCTTGGTGGGATCGGGCAACCGATACCGGAACCCCATCTCGCTCATGACGGCGGCCTCAGTGATCTCGCCCTCTCTGCCCTCCGCCTTGGCCAACTCGGCGCTGCCGGCCTCGGTCGTCCACGCCGTCGACACAAACGGGTGCATCTCGCGGCGGATGATCCGCGCAATGGCCGACTTAGTGTAGAAGCGGGTCGTCACGGAGCCGCCGGCGGCCTCGATGGCCGCGATGGCCGGCGCCGACGCCCGCGACACCACGATGTGGATCGGCTGCTTCAGCACGCTGGCCACGGGCACCTCGTGGTCGTCCTTCTCGACGCCCCGGCCCAGCAGCTTCACGCCCTCTTTGGTTTGGTGGATGCAGCGGGATTGCGCGAGTTCGCGGATCGTGATCGGTCGCGCTGGGTCGATCCGGCCTTGGTCGATCCACGCTTGGATGCGGTCCAGGTTCACGGGGGCGAGGTCGATGGAGTGGCTGTTTTGCTCCTCAGATTATTTATTAATAATTCGTGTTTTATTGAGAGTGTTTCATAGGATGCGGGAAAGGGGGGTGGGTTGGAAAAGAAACGAACATATTCTTAAACCCCGATTCACCGTGCACGATAATATCCTCAGTCTGCCCACCATTGAACCGGGCGGGTACCTTGCCGTGCTGCTTCTGACCCTTGTGACCTCGTCCGGAGGTCTTACCCTTTCCTGAGGCCGGACCGCGACCTCTGCGGATGCGCTTGTTGTAGGCACCGGGGGTGTCGGACAGCGAGGCGAGGATGTGGGCGTTGCGGCTTTGTTGTTGGAGAGGGAGGAGGAAGGACAGCGGGGCCAGCGTCGACGTGGCGGTCGTCCGCTGCCACTGGAAGGGCGGCAATTGGAGCCGGGGAGGCATGGTGGTGGTTGTGGTGGTGGTTGGGGGGGGGGAGGTGAGTATGTGCCTCCTGCTGGGCTGCTGGTTTGATATTCCGCGGACAAGATCTTTCGGAGGTTTGTTGGCCTGAGGCGGATCGGAGGAATTTCGGCCCGGGGGGGGAAGTTGGCTTTCCGGAGGGAATCGCTACTATGGAGTACTCACTAAGTGGCTTGGTCTGGGGGTTTAAGTGTAGGCATACGTCTAGTTTGGTTATTGATAATTCTATGTATGCTTTTGCGTACATACAGAGATGTGATAGTTTGAATTTATCGTATCCTGACAGTTAGACACGCACCCTCTGTATTGTTGAGTCGGACTGTGGTCACTTCACCGCCCGGTTTGTCCCGAATGATCTGGCCGCTAAAGGCGATGGCATTGAGGGAACTACAGATTACTCTGAAACTACCCAAGTTACAAACAACAACTACTGTTTGGGAGAAGACCAGTTCTTATGATACTTTTCACATATTTTATTCTTTTCACAAGCCGGCTCGATTGCGGCCCGGCACATTTGTTCGACACTTCGTCAACGCCCTATCATGCACATGCAAGTAGACGTAAGTGTGTAAAAGTACAATAATGACGCCATATCCATGCTTCGGTTTCAACATAAGTCACCTCCCATAGCCCGGTATGCAAACAAGTCCCTCCTAGTACAAAAGCCATCTATGCATGTAAACGCCACAGGAATGCTAGGTCATAACAGAGTAAGAAAGAAATTTTTTGTACAAAAATACAAAGGGGCCAACAGGAGTGACAGAAGAGTAGGGGAGAGGGAAAGAAGAGAATGCGATGTTCTTCTCGTATGTATCGTCGTAAAATCTAGTCGTAATGCAATGCTCTTTCGCATGGCTGTATCGTCTAATAATTCGGAGTCGAATGAAAGATCGATGGCTGGTAGTGACCTTGTGGCCAAGCCTCATGGTGAAGATAAGGCAGCAGACCCGTCTTGCGCTCAGACGCAGCCTTTCCAAGTGGCTGGTAGTGCATGTGGTCGAACGGAATGCTGCGCTGCTGCTGAGAAGTAGAGGGAGGTGGGATCAACAGCGTATTGACGCTGCGAACCGGTCGGTAGGGGGAGTTCCGGTTCGCCAGAAAGAAGGAGGGAGAGAGGTGATTTTGAGGAGTGTGGACGGAATAGGCAGACACTGCCGGCGAGATAGTAGCCGATGTCACCCCAAATGGACTGTTGTGGTGTCTGCTAGGGTCAGGCAGCGAGATAGATGAGTTGTAGAGGCCGTTGTTCATGGAAGGAACGCCAGTGGAAGGAACAGTCGTTGCAGGTGGCATCTGTGGAACCCAATTGGTGGGGGGTTTGTACACTGGTGGCATGACTCGACCGGAAGAGGGTACTTGGGACAAAGATGGTGGCAGAACAGGAGCCAGACTGTGGGATGGGAAGTTCGGGCGTGGGAGGCGTTCGGGAATGGTAGGAAGATGAGAAGGAGTAGAGGTGGGAGCCAAAACCGGAGGCAGGGCCGGGATACTCGTAAGGGAGGATGATGGCGGAAGCGTTGACATTGGGGTCGGCATGGTGTTTTGCATGGCTGCCCTCTTTGACGGATGTTCCTCAACTGGCTCATCACGGCTCCGCTTGCGCGAGTTCATAGGCGGCACATCATTCTGGAGCTGAGGGGCGCCGGTGTATGGCATGGCGTTCAGTGGCAAGGCCCAGTTTTGCGGACGCAGGGAATCCGATGCGGGAGGGGATGGCAGCTTGGTCCCAGGCGACGACAATTGTGCCCGGGGCGAAGGTCCCAGGTTGGGGGACACACGGAGCACTGGGGGAGTCGGGTGCTTCTCGGTCTTCTCAGGAGTCCGGGGCGCACTGTTGAAGAAGTTGATGAACAGCCCGAGTTTGGCGTGCCACTGGGCCCATTCCTCTTCGGAGACAAAAAGATTGTAGCGAACATTGCTGAGAAACTCCACTTCCATGATGTGTATTTCTTGAACGGTGATTCCTGACACCTCGGCCCATGTCTTGTTGGTGTACGTGTTGTCATCGAGGAACTTGTTACCCAGCATCAGTGCAATCGTCATGAGTCTGTATTCGCTACCCTTCTTTCCCCGTACACCAGGGTTGAACTTCTTCAGCCGGTAGACGAACAATAGTGCCAGCAAGATAACATTCTGGCTGACTTGGGTTGTCGAGAGAATGTTCGTGACCCATTTTTGAAAAGCAACTGTGGGCATTGCCTCAGGAACAAGAGACGTAGCGGAATTAAGGCGGTCCTCGATGGCCTTCAGTTTGGCTGTACTCTCGAACCAGAACAAACATGTCATCTATTTATAGATCAGCAATGGAGGTCAAAGAACAAAAGCAAATGTCAACTCACCTGTGCTGCAAATTCAGCCAAACTACCTTTGCTATTACTGATAGACGAAGGGATTTGAAGATACGACGCAGTAGCATTGTTGCCGCCCTTCTTTTGAGACTCCCGCTCGGATGTTCGAGTATCCTTGGCCGGTGGTTGATATCTAGACTCGGACGAAGGTAACATTGCACTTGGTCCATCAGAGTTCATGCGCGCATAATCAGAGACTTTGGCGTAAGGTGGAAGTGTGATCCCATCAAACTTCCCCCCGTAGGAAGCAGCAGGGAGGGTGCTGCAAGCAGCGACGCCATTCATATCGCTCGGGGGCGTTGGTAGACCGTCCCGGAAAGGAGCAGTCCAAGTGTGATCAGGAAGGCCGGAAACTGTGTCGAGATTCCGCTTCCTTGCGCTCGTCGAATCTTGTATCCTCGAGTAGTTGGCGATAGTGGGAGTGATTGGGTGGAGGGCGGGGAGATACGGCTGCGTTGAAAGTAGTGGGAGAGACATGGGAAGGAGTTGAAGGTCTTGTTGTTGAGTTTGTTGAGGGGTGAATAATAGGGAAGACTTGAGTTCTTGAAGTAACACTTTTCACAGAACACGCATTGGGATTGTTCGTGATGTGGTTGCTGGTTCCTCGAGTCTTGCGTGTTAAATCACCACCAGTTGCTTCCTCGGGATTCAATTCGGGGTGTGGTATGCGGAGGCTTGTAGCGGAGATCGAGACAATGGCCTGAACAGTCGAGATCAAACAATCAGATCGCCAGTGGGTGTGTCGACTTCCAGACAGGTAATATCAAATTGGCTGCGGGGGAACCTCGTAGGATAGCAACAGCGGCGGAGCCGGTGAATGTTGCCTTCCCAGAAAGAATGAAGGCACTTAAGGGGGTGGGAGTAATGGAAGCCAGGACCACAAAAAAGGCAATTATCACATAGTATATTAATCCTCGAAGAAGTAGCAAGGCAGGCGTAGTTATAGAAAGTACCAGTGACAGAAGAATGGAAGGTGAGGTTCTGGGTATAGATTGCAACAACTTAGGTTGCAAGTACAACCAGTTATAAAAAAGTATTATTTTCCCAAATAAATTAAAAAAGGCAATGAGATGATCATAATGGAAAGTCAAAGGAGTTAATTTAGAGTAAGGGCAAAAAAAAAAAAAAAGAAAAAAAAAGGACCTCAATGGACTCAACCCATATAGGAGAACGGATACAACTGAATAAGGCAGAATAATAAAATCGAGTAATAATAAATCCAGGAAATTGGAAAAAGTAAAAGAAGGGAACTAATAATGAAGGATGAGGTCAAGACATCATCCTCCATCCAGCAAATAACTAATCATCTTCATAACTCCGCTAGAGGAGCCAGGGTAGGTTAGTTCTAGTCCGGAGAAAGTGCTGTGTCCATACAGGATAGACAGAGTTTGACCCGGACGCAGGTCCAGAGGGTTGATCCTCCTTTCTGGCCTCGTTTGGGTCGGTTCCGGTTTGGCTGCCCAGGTTTGATTGTCTCTGCTTTGTCTTGAAGAGAATGAAATACCGGTTGATGTCAGAGCCACGGGGGGGGAACAAGTGGATGCATGCTACGGAGTAGTGGAAGGGTAACAAGGTCAGCAGCCCTAGGCCAGATCCAGCGTTAGGTTCTAGCGCCTGTAGGTCACTTTACTGGTCCAGGGAAGGGAGGGGGGCTTTTGGAGAGAGGGGAGGGAGGAAAAGGAAGAGGGGTGGAAGTTCGGACAAGGCCTCGCGCGCGGTCTTGGATAATACGTGCCTGCTAACTCCGTAGGACCCATATCAGATCCAATAATAAGTCGGGTTTAGCGTCGCATTGCAACCGTCGTGGTGTGCCGCCCAGATTTATTTCCTTTTTTTTTTTTTTTTTTTGCCATTTCTGATTATTTACTCCGTACGTAAGTACGTACCGTCTTTCTTGTGCCCATTGCAGTTTCCGTCCTAATGCTAACAGAACCGGAACAGAGTGAGTGTAGCATGTTGTTAAAAAGGAAGTTGATTGGAATCTACAGACAAGAGAACATATCCAAAAAAAGAAAGAAAGAAGAAAGAAGAAGAGGAAAAAAGAAATCAAAATAATAATAATAACTAATAATAATAAAATAATAGAAATAATAATACACAGTACTACTGCTAATCAAAAGGCAAAGGTCCTACGGAGTACACCAAGGGAGAAGGGGTGGGCATTGCTCAGCAGCCCCGGGAGGCACGGGTGAGAGTGGACAAAGGGAGGTTTGTGCACTCTGAATGTGGTTGATCGCCAGTTCTAGTTCGACTCAAGCGGAAGGCAAAGGAATGAAACCTTTCGGTACGGGATAGTACGGCGCCTCTGGCTGGTGCGTAATAATCAAACAGCTCTTACGGAATCAGACCGAAAAGGGTGCTAGGGCCGCACCCATTAGAGTGCGCGCAGCACCAGCAGCACCAGCAGGCCAGCAGCACCAGCAGCAACTGGGGACGGGGCAGAAAGGGAGGGGAGAAGACGAGAGGCATGGAATTATGGATCGCTGCGTACGGCAGCTGTAAGAGGTCATGCCCATCATGCCCACCATGCCCATGCCCATGGTGGCTAAAACCGATCTAGTACGTGGTGGGAAGTCGGTTACCTCCAACCTAGGTACCTAGTAGTACCTAGCCTCGAGGCCACTCACTCCCTTACTAAGGAGGCAGGCAAAAAGAAAGTCAGTCGGCCCATCCGTGGTGGTGATGACAAGGGTACGACGTACGTAGGGGACCACCGACTCAGCGTTGGGTGGCTCGGGTTGTTCTGTGCCAATGTGCTCCGTACCAAAAGTCCAGTTGCCCTGCGGTGGGCAGGCAGTACGGAGTACCCAGTATCCAGTATCCAGTACCCAGTAGTACGGCGTCGTACCTTCCATAGTACCGGGCATCTCCTCCCTACACCGAATCAGGTATGGAACGGGTCCGGATAGGCTGGGAGGCATGGGAGGTATGGGAACCAACTGGGCGGTTGGACAGCCTGCTCGCAACTAACTCCAAGTGGATTAGGCCCGAAGTCTTCGACAGGTAACAGTTGCTCCAAAGTATCGGTATTACAGAGAATATAGTGTTTCTCCGTCCTGGGCGCACCCATCCGTGAATCCGGAGTGGTATCTAAGCAATTTTGGGAAACTTTAGCATAGGTCGGTCGGCATCCTCTCCTGGCCGTTATCCACCCGCTGTGTAAGAATGAGGGGGCCAAGGCAGGATGTTGCGTATCCATCATGTCGGCATGTAAGGCATGTGTGAGTACGAGAATTGGATGGATGGAGAGGATGGATGCACACCACGACCCGGCTCCATCGATCTGGAAACGCTGTCCAATCGCGGCGGGGCTTTGCCCTTCCACTCGATGAGTTGAGGAGGTTCGAAGCCTCTGGGTCTCTCCAGGTCAGGTCTGGCACAGGCAGCTGAGACTGAGACCACCGGGTGGAGGTCCCAGGACGGAGGACCGCCTCAGCAACACCGGTAGGCGCCCCTTGTGACTGCGACTGTGATTTGAAGTGCCTTCCTGCTTGTCTGTATACTTTTTGGACGGAGTACAGCCCGAATACGTAGAATAGAGGGCCGCGGGGCCGACCAGCCGCCTGCTACATTCAGTGCTACCTACTCCGTACTAAGTAGTTCTTTGCTACCTACACATACTGACTCCATCCATGTATTTACTCCGTACCCATCCATACTCCGTTCATACGTTCATACCATACTGTACCTGGGTTATCCACTGCGGCGCCCCGGGTGATGGATAGTGATGATGATGCCGATGATGATGATGATGCTAATGCCGCCGCCGTCGCCGCCGCTGCTGCCGATGATATGGTGATTACTTACCATTTACCCAAGTGGTGGTGGTTACATACTTAGTAGTATGTGGTCGGGGTTATCCACAGGCCAACCACCCGTCCAATCCGCGAAACCACACCACCACCAACCAACCAACCAACTACTAACTCTCGCTCGCCTGCGCCTTTCCTCGTTTCTTTCCCTTCCTCGCTTCCTTCTCTGCCGTCATACTCCGCCTGGTCTCGTAAGATTGTTTCCGCGTAAGTATGGTTATGGTCCAACCCACGAAATGGGCCCTCGCCGTTTCTGTGTTCTTCTACGAGCCCAGCAGGCGCCCATCGAGGCGGCGATGGAATTCAATCTGGCTGGCCCATTCATTGTGTCCGCCACCGGTCGGCCTACTTGCGCCCACCGATGTGACTCGGTTTCGAGGCGATAGGCCGCCGCCGGTCATTCGATTTCGAATCACGGCAGGCGAAAAAAGGGAGAGAGCCCACTCCGCCAAGGACCCATGAAGGCGCAGGCGGCTGTCCATTTGGGTTTCCCTGTGCATCCTGTCAGCTGCTCGTGTACGTCCTTTATTATGGCCGTCCACTTGGCCGAAAGGAGGAACCCTGGTTTCCATGGTTTGATATCGCGCCCTTACTATGTATTCAGTACTATTCACATTGCGCACCCATCCGCCACCGCGGTAGTCCTGAAACTAACAATGGGCCACTTGATCCAGGGCCACCTACATTCATGCCCTCCTTCTCACCACCACCACCACTACTCCAGGGCGTCCAGGGTCCCTAGCATTGGCGAGGGCGCTATGTCTGTTTTTGGTCCCTCCCCCCCCCATCCTGACGAGTTGCTCCATCCTCTCCCGCCGACCAAAGAAGGAAGGAGGAGAAGAGGACAAGGTGACAAAGTACCTTGTAACACTGGCCGGTCGCACGCCATGGTACCCTGTGGATGGGCACGCGTCCTTCGGTCGGTCATTGAAGGCTGTGTGCCAATCAATCAATATGGGCCGCAAATAGTATGGAGGAGATAAGTATGGATGGGCGGGAGTGTCTACGCCGTGTAGTTGGGTCAATCAGGATTACGCTGCTGCTCGCACGCCGTGCTGCGACTCCTGGTCGGCCATGGGTCGCGGAAACGCGCCATTGCTTCGAGTCAATCCTGCTGCCCGGCACGCGCTTGGGGCATTATTGGCATAGATTATGAATATGATT
This sequence comes from Aspergillus ellipticus CBS 707.79, assembly GCA_003184645.1. NCBI lineage: Eukaryota > Fungi > Ascomycota > Eurotiomycetes > Eurotiales > Aspergillaceae > Aspergillus > Aspergillus ellipticus. The sequence continues at coordinate 119,298 of KZ825803.1, read as the reverse complement.
TCATATATCCGTACCGACCGATGATCGATAGTTAGTTGGCGGCTGAGAATTAATCTGTCTCATCGTGGACCACTTCCGGACGCGTCTCGTTTCTGCGTTCGGGGGGCGAGCTGACTTCGGGGTCCAATTGTCGACGGATGGCGCTCGAACTCTACCTTAGCCTTCCCTGGGCGCGATGGCTATCAACTTACTGCAGCCCGTACGGAGGCTTTCCTTTTCTTTACCTCGAGGCCGAAACTGAAAGGCCTGGGATGGCCACCCAGTATCTATCGCATCGCTAGCGTAACGATCGTTTTCAATGTTGATGTACCCTTGTCTCTTAGTTCGTTCGCGATGTGCATCCGTCGGAGAACTTCCCTCCCTGACCCTAGACTGCGGTGGTAGTGCCCTCCTCCTTCCCCCCATGCACGTCCGTCCGACTGAGTTCAGGGGGGGAATCCAAATCCCACATCTGATAGTTCAGGCATGGCGTTATGACAGTGCAATACCACTGGAGCAGATCCGAGGTGATTGATGCACCCAGGTCAACATTGCGACGGACCCTCTTATTCATCCGGCCATCCAAGTGCGGCTAACGATCAACCCCCGCCCCCTTGGAAAAGACTTGGAGGTGGAGATAGGAAGTAGGGTTGAAAGAGAAAGAACCGAACGTGTGCAAAGCGAGTCCAGCTACTTACCTAAGTACGGAGTACCCAAGTAGTTAGGCCGAGCACCAAAACGACCCCCTCAATCCCTCCCAGCAACGTGACAAATACGTACTTACTTAGGAGGGCTGAACAACATCCGTGCTTTTTTTTGGAGGAACCCTGACTGTACGGATGGAGTACTTACTACTTCGTACGAACTTACTTAGATGGGGATTAGAATCTTAATCTCGTGGTTCCCTCGACTATCTCGCTCGCATTCTTCCAACAATCCCATAGAGAAGCACTATCGTAGCCGAGGTATGAACCCTGCAGCCGGGCTTTAACGTACATACCGCGAAAGGAAGGATCCAGGCGTAATACTGGTTGGGAAGAGACATTCTGATGATGCATGGGTCGGGCAAAATCCGCTTTGATTATGGATTGATTGGCATCGCTGCGGAGCTCGTCCATCTTTGGCTCCTTCACCACCGAATCATGTCAACCCGGTTTCAATAATAATGAGACTTTTGACAGCCGCTACTACATCTGTACCGATTGGGAGGCGAGACTTTGGATGCCCCGTACTGATACTACGTCTACAGTACTTACTTGCCCATCCACCGGTGACTTGTCCAAATAACATCATCCCATCATCATCATCAGCAGCAGCACCTCCTCCTCCTCCTCCTCCACCACTACAACAAATTAACTGTTACTACCACCCCAACTCCGGATCGACTGCTATTGGACTTGATCACGGGGTCAGGTGATTCTCTTAGATTTTCAAGACTGGACGAAGGCTTGAAGATGACCCAAACAACACATTAAAAAAAAAAAGGACGGGCCAAGACCTGGACTGGGACTACACCCCAATTAGTGCCGATAGAGACTGATAACGCCTGGCCGTCGCGACTCTACTTCCGAACTATCTACAATAGGCACTCCTGGTTTCTCGTATGGATCTTCGGGACAAAAGTGTCGAGCCTGTTTTCTGTTTTCTGTTTCCTTTTTTTTCTTTTTTTTTTGCTTTACCTCCCGTCATACGGAGTCGTCGGCTCATTCGTTTTGAACCCGGGCCAGGTTTCTAGGGTCCTTCTTCAACCTTCCGTCCGAAAGGGATACGATCGGTTCGAGTCCGCCGTGCTGTAGGAAAAAGAAATCACCGTAGCCCCATAGGAAACCTCGACACTCGAAAGATGCGTCGACACTTTCTGCACTTGCATATGGAGGGAGTCCCTCCGGCTTCCCATTGGCCGTATGCCTCAGCCGGATGTCTGGATAGACGCGGACACTGAATGGGGGGGAGTCGGACGAATCAGGGCACCGGATCCGCTCTCTGGGGGTATACTTTGGTAGCGTCTGCCTTTATTTTTGCAGCCTGGCGCTGCTCCAGGGTTGTCACGACTCAGAGCGATACGGTGTAACAAATAGACAGGGTGGGTTTGTGATGTTCCAGAACTTCCGAGAGCGAAGTGATCAATCGTGGAGCGTGCGTGCCACTAATTTCCCAGCTCAGAAATAGCCACGACTGATTGATTCCAACCACTACCACTACCACCACCTCCTCCTCCTCCTCCTCCTCTTCCTCCGTCCATCATCAGCCAGTTTATCATCAGTGCTACTCCGTCCCAGACGGTCCTAGACTAGTTAGTACATAGTAGATAACCCACCGACCCCGACGGGCCATCAGGAGGCCGACTCCGTTTTTATTCTCAAACCTTCGAGGTTCATGCTCCATCCAGATTCGAAAACTGGGGCTGGTCAAATCCTTGGGTCGTTTGTCACCCGAGCACTCGGGCGCAGCGACGACGGGCACAGGCGATGTGCTAGCCTGCTAGGCGAACAATGGGCAGTTGACGCGGCGATCGAGGGCCGCCATCGCCATACAGAATAATGAATAATTCCGGGCGGCGCTCCAGCCTGCAATAGGTTCCCGGCGCTGCTTGGGAGACCCAGCACGGAATCGGGGCTGGGAAGGTGAGGGCGTCTCCCCACCAAACTTCCTGCTGATTGCCTGGAATAGATATGGAGCGGCTCCTCAGTCTTGCTGCAAAATGCAACCAATGTGCTCAGTGCTCAGTGCTCAGTGCGATGTGCTCATTGCTCAGTGCTCCCGGTATTGCCAGGAGCCCAGTCCTGCCACCATGACCATAACCTACGACGACCGGCCAGCCCGCTTAAGCTTTTCGATTTTTTCGAAACACTAATTGTTTTTTCTTGCTGCCTTTCTTTCTTCGTTTGCATCCATCCATTCATTTGGGTTTTGTCGCTCTCCTGGTGCCGGACGGGGCCCTCTGGTCGGTTTTGCCTCGGGCGACTTTGGGTTCAATAATAGTGATGACTCTTCCTCTGGGCAGATCAACCGTACCGTAACCACTCCTGGTCTTGTCATTGGGCCGAACTTCACCCATCGCAACCAGGCCCGTCGACCAATTGACATCCCCACGGCCATACTTCGCCATCATCTGCCGCCTCCCTCGGGTCTGTCGGCGCAGAGCGAAGCCCTCAAACCTACCTACCAGTAGCATTAGTACCTCCGGACTGAGTAGTGCTACGTATGAACCGTAGTCGCGTCGCCTTCACTCCTCATCTCTGGGGGAGGGGACTCCGTACGTACGGCTTAGTGCTGTCGTAGTTGGTCCCAAGAAAAGCAAAACCAAAAGACCCAGCCAGCTTGCTTCTGGTCGCCACACTTTATGTACGGATTGTACACTACCTAGATAGGTAGGTGCAGGACTGGTACGGAGCACTCCGTACTTCCAGCCTGGTTGCGGCAGGCTGGCCGAGTGGCCGAGGCTGGGCTGGTCACCGCCAGTACTCCGTACTCGCAGCGGGATTGATTCATTTCTGCAAGTACCACGGAGAACGACTCCTCCCTACGAACCAGTCCCGAGGCGGGCATGGCACTAAACACCAAAGCAGCAGGTCGCTGCTCACTCACTGCTCTGCTGGACTGACCAACTATCTACTCTACTTCCGAGGAGGGGGGCCAACAATTCAATTCCCTCACGGACTGCCAAGTAACTGCCCTGGTTCCCCGTAGCCACCGGGTACCTTAAGGCCCGAAACCCTCTAGCTCGTACTTGCCAATAATCCACCACCACCACCTTTGCTTCCCGCTCACTTGACGCTGCCGACGAACGATGGCTTTGTCACCAGGATGTCGCCGGGCTTGGATCTGGAATTAACCGCGTCAACAACCTCCGCCGATCTGAATCATCCCACCCCGTCACCCTATTAATGTCGTTGCCATTATGATTTAGTCTTTCTTTTTTCCGACCACAGAGGTACAGAGGTACCATCACTAACCCTTCTGGTCCCCCCTCCTCTGTGGTACCCTGGGCTCTGGTTCCGTTTACCGACAGGCTATTTGCTTTCCTCTGTGCAGGGGCCGCAACAAATTCCTTCGATCCTGAACCGCCTGGGCAATAATCGGCCTTCCTGATCGAGTCGGAATCTGGTTATTAATGACGAGGGCCTCGCCGGTCCTGAGTGGTCATGCTCATTACACAGAGATGTAGCCTAATTTAACGGGATTCCACAAGATGCCAGCAAGATGCATCCGATCAACTCACCCTGGCCCATCCGAGGTCCGTTGTCCGTGATCCTCTTAGGCTCTCTGTAGTCTGTACGGAGTACCGTGAGGTGGTGGATAACCCTGGCCCCGGTGTCTTAACTTTGGAATCTCCTGGCCAGTTCATTGGGTGGGTGGCCGTGGATTGAGACTAACATCTCACGGTGTGTTGTCCTGGCCTCGGAAACGATGGTCTATCCTTGAAATACGCAGATCGACACCGTCGAGCATTATTATGACCTCGTTAATTATCGCTCTCGTTCCGCGCGGACCCTACTGGAATTTGATTGCATAAGATGCCCACCGTCTATCTATCCAAGTCCCAACAGCTCCTCGTTGCTAACGGGGATGGGTATGGGTAGTTACTTATGCCGTTAGCTCTTCGGCGGGACTCCTCAAGTCCTCGTCCATGACTCGACCCGACTTATATTATTATTGCATGAACTGGCCCGGCCTATCACTAGACTAGATGGGTAACGATGCTCGTCGGAGATTTTCTTATCACGCAACCCGTCTGAAGGTGCTGCCCTAGCTGCCCGTGCGTGGTCATCCCCAGCTCCCCCATCACCTTGCACCTTCCGACCTTCACAAGTGATCGCATCACCGGACTGTGTCAGAATGAAAAGAAAAGGCGTACGCAAGGACAGGTCCTACCTACTACGATCCCGGGGAATTACCTCGACCGTGAAGATGAGCAGCTTGCACTGTCCTTCCCACCTTGCTGCCTTTCCAGGCTCCTTGCATCGCCTGATCCTTGCGGCTTCGATACTTTCGCACGAAGCCGTGTTTTCGGAGGTAAACAAACAACGATCGTGTGGAGGATAAGCACGATACATCGCACAAGGGGTTTGCGATATGATACTGCAGCTTAAGCTTTCCTCCCAAGCCAGGCGTGTGTACGGAGTACTCCGTGTGTGTGTGTGTGTGTGTGTGTGTGTCTGTGTGTGTATCCACGCTTACTGCTGCCGACCGACTGCTACTTACGTGCTCTGCGAGACCTAGAGACTTCGTAGTTGAGACTCAGTATCCCTTCGTCCTCCCTTGGAAGGATTGTTAAACAAGGCAGCAGTCGATCCAATTTCTCCCATGAGACGAGCCCACCGATCCTTGCTCATGCCGAGCCACCGTCGATGACAGCCATATACTCCGTCCGTACCCTGAGGCGGATTTCAGCGCCGCCGTCGTTCCAACTACTACAGGGGCGCGTCGATGCCAGGCTTACTCCGTATTAGTAGTCTGCAATCTGCAACGCTGGGGGAACCAGGGGACTGCATCCGGTGGGTGGGTTTACAAGCGCCTGGAAATGATCCTTCTTCCTTCCCAGGCCGGGATTTCGTAATGATGATGATAGGGATGATGTTGGAGGTTCGGAAGCTGGAAGGGACGGAGTACTGTTTCGGTCAAGCCGAAGGTGGATAAGTAATCACAGGGCAGGGCAGGGTACGGCACTGCAGGCTGAAGTGGAAGAGGAAGGAAGTGGACGCCAGCGGCTGATTGCGTTGGGATGTGGGCGAGCAAAAGGGCAAAGGAAAAAGGAAAAGCACCGGCTGGGCCATTGCCGCCATGCGACCGTAACGAGGTCCGGAATGAATAAGCTCAGCCATGACCACTCGACAGTCGGTCAGTTTGCCTTCGACATGGACATTTACGGAGTACTGTATGTAGGTAGACAGACGCATCGCGATCACGACGCCAACAACTTTTCCTGAATCCTGCATGTGCAACTGCAGGAGCCTGAACTCAACTCCGGCACAAAGGCCCGTCCAGGTTTTTTCCCTTTCAAGTTTTTTTTCTCCTGCCTCGCTCGCCCCCGGTTTCCTTTTCCAACCGAGTCGTCGTGAACGGCGGCGCATGCTCATCTCCAGATGTACCGAGCTCCATCCATTAATTATGGAGAAGTAGCGGAAGGGGTACTTCCTCGGTCATACCTAGTACGCAGTACGGAGGAGTACCTACCTACAGTATACTGTAGGTAGATGATACTAAGTAGGTACAGCATGAAACTCCCCGCCCGACTAGGCCAGGTCGTAGATTTTGTCGCCAATCGCCGTTGGAGGTTACCGGCCCAGGTATCTATACCGTACGGGCCAGTACCCTTCACGCCCGAGTTTGAGCTGGATGGGGACAAGGCAGCGACGATAATCCATCCATTATCCATAATGGACCTTTAAATCCCGGTCCTCGTTTGTTTCTACTCCTCCATAGCTGGATGCATGCAGTCCCTGACGAACCCCGTCTCATCTTCAAAACTCATCCACTTGGACCACATGCCTGCCTAGGTAGCACGGACATACCTGACCTACCTAGGTAGGTGTAGGTAGGTGGGTAAGTATTATGTATGTACTTATGTCCATCATTCATTTGCCTGAGTCTCACTCAGACTGACAGTAAGTACTCCGTACTTTACTGAAGCAAGTCAGCAATCCAATCCCTTTCTTCCTTTCCCGGTAGTACTAAAAGGTACTCCGTAGCTAGGTCGCAACAACCAACACGGGTACTTCCGCTCAGCAAGACACACACCTGATCAACCTAGCGTCTAAGTAAGTAGAGTAGTACTTACGTATCTACCAAGTTCAACCCCTGGTGTTACTGGCGGTTAGTATCTATGTACCGTACACATCCACATCGCAATATCTCACCCCTGCCCTTAGCAGGAACTATATACCGATCCCAGCATGAATCTGGATTCACCCATCCCATCCCAATTCCCATCCACCAGGACAAGGCTACTGCGCCAACCTGCCTGCCGGTGGACGGTCCACTTTAAGAGACTTTTCTAACCCAACTCGGAACTATCGCATACCAGGGCATGGACGACCACATCCCAACGTTATCATCCTCTGAATATACACGTAATGGCCTGGACTTTTCGATTCATTAGGCTTTGGTTCTGCGATCGTCACGGTCGCTACTCCATACTCAGCCGGCTAATCTGCTCATACTTATGAAATCGAACCCACCCCTCCTTCGCCAGTGGACGGATGCGTAAGTACTTCCATCTGTCTGTCAGTCAAGCGTGATGCTTACTGGTAGGTCACCTCCCACCTAGCTACCCTACCTACCCTACCTACCTACCTACTAATTATGTCTAGGCACCTACTAAGGTACTACTTACTACTACTGACCTAGGAAAGTTGGTCGGTGGGTCGGCCATTTTGTACCTCGGCCATTCGATCTAGACCAACTACCAGTCCCAGTCCCAGTCCCAGAACCAGGTTTGCTGTACCTAGGTAGGTAGGTGGCGACCGCTACAGCAGATACAGATACAGTAGGTTTCTAAATATGTCCCAGATCTACCTAGGCAATTGAGATTCGGCCGGTAGTACGTACCTACTCCGTACTTTCTTTTCCGTCCATGGCCCAGAACTCAAACACTTAGATACCATACCTACCATACCTACCGTAGGTTAGGTCAGGTTAGTTTCTCCGTAAATAGGTAGGGACTTACGAAAGTAGATAGTAACCTCTCTTATTTCCACCGGCTATCTCGGTCATCTCTCCTGTGAACACGATGATGATAACAACAACAACGGCGGCAGCAGCAGCAGCAGCAACAGCCAAACACAAATCATAAAGCATAAAGTCTTAGTTAACTAAACCCAAATATTATAAACATGCCATCCCTATTATAACTAACACTAAAAACCACCAGGATGGTAAAACAAGTGCTTATGTATGTGTGTAGGTCAGTTACTACCTAGGTAGGTAGGCATGTCTCAAATCCCGGGCACTTGCTGCATTGTTCATCGATCACTAGATAGGATGGGATGGGATGGGTGAGTGGATATGTAAGTAGGTAGGTAGGTAGGTAGGTAGATACTACCGTAGGTATCCCAGCAATCCCTCCCCCCCTCCCCTCTCCTGCCCTTCTCTCCCCAGCACAGGACCATTTATGTACTATCTATCTAACCTGCCTACCTACCTACCTACCTACCTAGTTAGCTACCTAGCTAAAGAAAAGTATGTACCTACTGAGGGTAACTCGCCTACGGCACAGCATGCAAGTTCAATCAGTACTTTGTCATTTGGATATATCCATGTACACACAGACACTCTTTACCCGGCTGACCATGACCATGACCCCCCCTCCCCCCCCCAAAAAACCCACGCGCCCGGAGGAAAAAAAAGCAATGAGGGAAGTATGACGGTCTCATGGGATGAGGTTGAGGGGTGAAGGTGAGGGCGAGGGTCTATACCCCTGCTCGCTCGCTCGCTCGCTCCATATTACCCTGTGGTTCGTGGTTCGGTCTGGTCTGGTCTGGGGTTGTGGTTGTAATCGTGGTGAATGACCGATTGACTGACTGACCGACCGGACCGGATCTGTTCGCGATGGGTTTGACTGGTTACTTACTACTTAGTTACCTACCTACGTACTTATGTAAGTTTATGCATTGCTGTGCTTGGTCGGTCAGTCAGTCAGTCAGTCAGTCGCTATGGTTATTTTGCGGTGTCGAGAAAGAGAGTGTGTGCGAGAGAGTTGTTTGAGCGGTGATGCCCTGATATGTTCCGCCAATGGAGTAGAAGAAACATAGGTGAATGGACGGATGTGATTCGTAGCTCGGGGGGTTGGGAAGCGTGGATGGGTATCTACCGTGTCGGTTGCCTTGCTGTCTGTCTGTCTGTCTCTTGCTTCCCAGTAGGTACATAGGGTAGGGCAGGTATTTGGTTTTGGCTCTGGATCGGCTTTGGTGGGTGTAGTTAGCCAGTGATAGGTAGCTTTGTAGGTAGGTGTAGCTGTCGATATCAGATTGGGTTCTGTGTGGATTGTTCTTATCGTGGAGTTATGGATGGATGGATGGGTGGTTGGTTGGTTGGTTGTATAGATGTTTATCAAGTCATTAGGTACTATCTACCTAACCTTAGGGTTGGTGATGCTTGGGTAGTTGTTTTGGCGGGTTAATGGCCATTTTAGCATGGTTTTGCACATTTATATAGTTGTTGGTTTGTTGTGTCTGTTTGGCTGTTGACTGTCCCGGGACATCTCTCTGGGTACTGGGTAGATTGTCCACCTGCGCAGTACGGATCGTTAGAATTTGAAATATATTTTGTTATTTGGTGGTCGTTGGACGATGGGTAGAAGTGGTAGGCTTTGTATGTGTATATATTTAACTGAAAGTGAGTCTAGATCTAGACACAGCCGAAACACCTACCCACCGAAGAGGTGTGTTGAGATAGTACTAGCATCATGCTATTTTATATAAAATTGTTGATATATTATTCAATATGGTATTTAAAACTGATTTGTGATGGCCTGGTATAGCTTATATAGCCGTTTTGTATATGGTTCGTTGTTGAAGCTATTAATCCTGCATTTTTGTACAGATAGTATAAAAATATATATTATTAAAGTTGACCATGTCCGGTATGGACTGTTTCCTTGATCAACAAGCATTTATAGGCGTCATTTTATCTAAGAACTCGTTGAAACGGACTCATATCAGTTGCCAGGAGTTGTAATTTGTAATTTCTTGATGGGTAGTGAAGATATATATCCATATAGAATGGTCAGATTTAAGACTTCATGGGTGTACCGTGGCATTTTGTATTCGAGTTGGGCCGCAACTAGTACTGGATGAGCAGCATAGAATTTATATTATTTAAATTTATGAGCTCTGGCGTGGTAAGATAGTCTATATAGTGTCATACTAGTAGGTTCGTCCGATACAGATGGTGGTTTGTGATATGTGTTCAATTTCAATTCTATATGATAAAGCTTTTATGTAGTGAAGCGAGGGCAGATATATATCTAAACAGGGTTCTAAGCATCGTCTTAAGGTATGGTTTGTTTAAGCTGCGAAGCTCGTTGATATTGTGTCGTCATGTCTGTTTCTTGTGTGACATACACTCCTAAGGATAGACTGGATGTATCTATGTCTAGAGACATATAAATACCACAACTTCGTAATTAGTATCAAGCTTACTATGTATATGTCTACTCTGCTTCAATGTCTCTGGTGGATACTTGACAGCCGTTGCAAGCCTCAACCTGTTCTACATCCGGCCAGGGCATAGGAGAATTCTCTTTGTTTGCTGGAGTCTCTCCACAGCGTCCTTATCCTTTGAGCCTGTTCCATGCACCGAGTTCTGTTTCGTGCCTTCCACGACAGCCGACCTGGCGGTGTGAGCTGGATACTGAGTATCTAGCGTGATTCAACATTGAAGCCAGTCGCACTCAGATGGCACAAGCGATATTTGTTCTCGACCATGCAGTTCCAGGTATATATTCAATATAGAGTATAAATAGTGTGGACGAACGATCTGCAACCATGAAACAGACAAGCTTGTTGAGGTACAGCAACATGTCTAAAAGCTCTCGTAACGATACACCACAGAGACTAGAACGGCCCGAGGTGAGAATATGGTGAACCAAGGTTGAGCGAATCTGCCAGAGCATCACGGAGAAACAGTCAGAGTTTCTTTATATTCGGAGACTATTGGGACCAATGGTGGCTATAAATAGACAGAGCTGGTGAAATGTCTCGTTATAACTGCCTTAGAGAGTTTTCCCTGCTTTATTCTTCGTATACAGATCAGCATGGAAGATGTGACCTTACCGGTAGGGCGTGTAACGTCTCAAGGTTCACTGACTTGGCATTCCGAACAAGGTCTATCACTCGAGAAAACTTCGAGCTGGCGGAATAGCAGTTTAGTATGACGACGGTGTAGGGCTACTCGCTGTACAGTCCTTGCATTGTGTACGCATTTCCTCGCATCATGTCTGGCTGTACACATCCGGATATGATGGATTGCATCTAAACGCACAAAGATTGACCACCTGCGCGGGCTCTCATCCATGCCTGGCCTAATTATCGCACAAAGTGTACCAATCGCTGCTGCAGTGGCTGTGTCGCACAGCCATGGGACAGATACCGCTGCAGATGTCCTGGTTGGATCTTCGATTGACAAGTCAGATGTGTAGTACCTTGAGGCAATTGCACCACATACTCGTACTTGCAGTACAGAGTACGGAACACTTGCATCGTTGAGAGACGGTGTGTTCAGGTAAGCACTATGTGTAATATGCATTCCTGCCGTTGCTTGTGCTTGTGCTTCTGCATAGTATGCCTTGTTTGTACGCTGTACTCTGTATGCAATAACAGGGCACCGTACATCACGGTTGCCGGGGTGGTCGTTGAACGTTGCATCGTATTCGTGGCTTCGTCGCTTTGTTCCAGAACATCAGAGGCCTAGCATCTGGTATGGCTTCCATTGGCTGACCCCTTACATCTCGAGCATGCTTTATCGGGCTAACGGGTTGCTGGCTCGGATCTGGATGCGAATAAAAAGAACCATGCGTCCGACGGCTGCTGTCAGTGGTTGATCTTGAAAACACCTGGCGGATGGGTGGTTATTGCCGCCTGTTGCTGAATAGAATCGTTGTCGTACACATCGCTTCGAGCAGACGATGCCGAATATTCGTCACCCAATGAAGGATCAACCATGCCCCAGGCGACAGACTCCGTGGTGTATAAGCGCCGGCACCGGTGATCAGCTGATGTCAACCCAGTGGATAGACTGAAGCAATTGTGTATTTGCTCATTGATCTTTTTGAACGTCGGTGCAAGTAGCTGACAGCGCATGACAGAAAGCGCAGGGTGTCCATTGACTTCGAGGGTTTTGTTGAAGGGAGTCAACCGTGGGTAGAGGGCATCAAAAACCGTTATCTGACCGATTAGCTTGTCAGGATTCCACAAAGAAGTTGGACTTCTGGGGCATGACCTGAGGAGTGGGCCGGCGACAGTGCAACAAAGAGCTATCAAAACGGCCTGGCGGCATTCACAAGCCACTGTCCATGATCGACCGCAAACCACGGGAAGACACGGACTGGTAGGCAGATGATAAAGGAGGAAAACGGGCCATTGAGACAGAGTGGAGCTCCTCACCCCCGGATTCTCATCGTGCTTCAGTTTTTTCGAGTGGATGTCTGGACTGGGGATTCTCTAGTCGTTCTAGATGCGGGCGAAGCCGGAGGGGGTCCCGGGAAGGCCCGCGAGGCTCAGCTGGCCGGGAGCGGATGAGTCAGCAGGGCGAGACCGCGGCCGGGAGACCGAAAGAGCAAGGCGCGGTGGGCGGCAGAATCGGGAAGTAGCTGGGCAGGCTGCAGGTGACTATCCAGATAGTAGTCGTAGATACTACGAAATACTACGGCGTAGTATACTAATAGTAGATACGAAGGAGTAACTTGTCGGCGATACGGAACACAGACACAACGATCCTCCTGTTGACCGGACCACCAACGCCGAGAAGATCCCGAATCGCAAGTCCGGACGGAGAGGGAATGACAGCCAGACTCATGCCAGGAACCAAACAACGAGCTCCCGAGTCGCCTGACTAGTGGGCAACTCCAACATCGTCAGTATTCCCCTCACAGCAAGTAGTCCCGGGAGTGCCGAATCTTCTCCCCACCGAACATGAACAATTTCCCCCTCACGGCCCTCACGGCCCTCACGGCCCTCCCCCCCAAGCCCCCCCAAACTCCCCCTCCCCAATCTCCAACCCGGCTTTTTGAAAATGTCTCTGACGCAAACTCGAAAAACTCTTTAGCTGCTGCCGAACCACTGATCAACTGGACCCAGGCTCCCCGGGCACCCACTTGGCCTGCCGTCGAGCCAGTCGCGTCTTGTGCCAGAAGGAGGAAATTATCCGCCCGTGATTCCAGCGACACACCGATTCGCCCAAAACAGCTAACTGACACTATCGCATCAGTCATCGCAGGGTTTAATTTTTTCCTTATCCATATTTTTGTTAGACGACCACGGCGGTGTTCGCTATCCTCTCGCAGTCTGAATCGCTTCCTCTTTCCTCTCTCCTTCCCACCCCTCTCCACTCTCCCCTCCCCCCTCCCTTTCCTTTGCCTTTTGGCTTAGGCGCGACCACCACCGACAATGGTTGGAAGTATGCTCGCAATCCGGTCCAAGATGGCCTCCCCCTCCGCCGCCATGCAGCTGTCGTCGCTGTCGCGCAGGTCGCTCTCGACGCGGCCCCAGATTCTTCGTTCCGCCCGTCCCTTGAGATCCAGCGGTTTCTCCCAGCAACAATTGCAGCGCTCTGCCCGCCGCTCCTACGCCGATGCCGCTCCCGCTCCTGCTCCCAAGCCCAAGAAGCGCGCCGGCTTCCTGCGCTGGACCTGGCGCTTGACCTGGCTCTCAGCTCTCGGCATGGCCGGTGTTGTGGCCTACAGCGTCTACGAATTGCGCCACCCTGCCGACCAGATCGTTCCTGATCCCTCGAAGAAGACCCTTGTCATCCTGGGTAGGTTTTTCCTCTCACCTCGAGTGGCTCTTCGCGCCACGATCGCATCCGAGCATCAACTCACAATTGTTACTTCCTACAGGTACCGGATGGGGTTCCGTTTCCCTTCTGAAGAAGATCGACACCGAGAACTACAATGTTGTCGTTATCTCTCCCCGCAACTACTTCCTTTTCACCCCCCTTCTTCCCTCCTGTACCACGGGTCTGATTGAACACCGCTCGATCATGGAGCCCATCCGTAACATCCTCCGCCAGAAGTCCGCCCACGTGAAGTTCTACGAAGCCGAAGCCACCAAGATCGACTACGAGAAGCGTGTCGTGTACATCAGCGATGACTCCGAGATCAAGGGAGACATCTCCCACACCGAGGTGCCCTTCGACATGCTTGTCGTTGGTGTCGGTGCTGAAAACGCAACCTTCGGTATGTGAAACCGCGCTCCTGTCCGCCGGAGTCGTTTGGCTGACCTCAACTAGGTATCAAGGGTGTGAAGGAGAACTCCTGCTTCCTGAAGGAGGTCGACGATGCCCAGAAGATTCGCAAGCGCATCATGGACTGCGTCGAGACTGCTATGTTCAAGGATCAGACCCCCGAGGAGATCAGCCGTCTTCTGCACATGGTTGTGGTCGGTGGTGGCCCCACTGGTGTCGAGTTCGCCGGTGAGCTGCAGGATTTCTTCGAGGAGGACTTGAAGAAGTGGATTCCTGAAATCCAGGAGAACTTCAAGGTTACCCTCGTCGAGGCTCTGCCCAACGTTCTTCCCATGTTCTCCAAGCAGCTGATCGACTACACCGAATCAACCTTCAAGGAGGAGAAGATCTCGATCCGCGCCAAGACCATGGTCAAGAACGTCACTGACAAGTACATCGAGGCCGAGGTTTCCAACCCCGACGGCTCCAAGCAATTGGAACGCATCCCCTACGGTCTGCTGGTCTGGGCCACCGGTAACGCTGTCCGCCCCGTTGTCCGCGACCTCATGAGCCAGCTCCCCGCCCAGAAGAACTCGCGTCGTGGTCTGGCCGTCAACGAGTACCTCGTCGTCAACGGTACCGATAACGTCTGGGCTGTCGGTGACTGCGCTATCACCAACTATGCTCCCACCGCCCAGGTTGCTGGCCAGGAGGGTGCTTTCCTTGCCCGTCTTTTCAACACTATGGCCAAGACCGAGGCGATCGAGCAGGAGCTGAAGCAGCTTTCCGAGGCTCAGTCGGAGGCCAAGGGTGACGACCGCAACCAGGTCTTGGAGGAGATCCGCGAACGCCAGAAGCAGCTGCGGAGAACCAAGCAGATTGGTCCCTTCCAGTACTCCCACCAGGGAAGTCTGGCTTACATCGGCAAGGAGCGCGCTGTTGCAGACATCAGCTGGCTGAGTGGCAACATCGCCAGTGGTGGTACCATGACCTACCTCTTCTGGCGCAGTGCTTACCTGAGCATGTGCTTCAGCAGTAAGTCTTTTTTTTTTTTCACCGAACCTTTGTTCAACATGATTCTGACATTTATTACAGCTCGTAACCGTGTCCTGGTCGCCGTCGACTGGGTTAAGGCCAAGATGTTCGGCCGCGACGTTTCTCGGGAGTAAATCCGTCATCAATAGACTTTGGAAACTCTGTACTACCATCAGCAGACTTGCTACGCCCATGAATTCGAAGCGATAACCCCTCTTTTTCCATTCCACCTCATGTTCATCAACTTCCTCATTCCCCCTCCCTTGACGCCGCTTACATGACCATCTTCTTCCTTGACCTAAATGGGAGCCTTTCCATTGCGTCTGTCATACTTGCTCCTTGCGAGCAACCAGTGATGATCAAGATCACTACTCCCCCGTTCCTCTGCCGTGGCTACTCTATCCAGTTCCGAAAGGACGCGCCTGCGAGCATAGACTTCGCAGAGTTGAGCGTGGGATCAAAAAATCGTTGATCCTCTTACCACTTGTTTCCTTCATTGTACGAAATAGATAGACCGGGCTCGGGTTACTGTTTAGACATGCTAGAATTGGCCATAATTTTCTTTGTTCTGTGTTTGCTGTATTCAATACATCTACTTACCTACCTACCTACCTATCCTCTTGTGATCTTCTTTCCATATTAATTATCTTACCCACCATTCGTGATCTTTCCATACCTACTTTACCTATTTGTCTGTTTTCAAAAATGTATTTCATATCCCGGGAAGCATCCATGTCATGGTATTTGTATTTATTTGTATTTGTATTTGTACAATAGTCGTTTCTGTTTGAAAAGTATTCAGATTTATTTTTTAAGAGATACATTTCTGGTTTTGTGCTGGTTATCTATTCTTCCGATTGATATTTACTTGCAATTTCAATTGCTAGATATGCTATCATTTGATTGGTCACTTGCGTTATCTATCAATCCTCGATTGATTACCTACTGACAGACATCGACATATTCCCAAGGTCGAACTGGCAGCCTGGCTTACTAGCCAGCAACCCAATACAGCATTGACAAGCAGCCAGCCATAAGTCCTACGCGATCCAAACACTTAGATCTTGGAGATCATTTCCAGAATTTTCTGATGTATGCAAAAAAGAGACACCCGTAGTGCAAGCATGTTCCTCAAGTGTGATGAGCAAGATCAAATCCCGTCAGATATGGTATACATTGGAGACGTCACGTCACATATAAGGAGCGAGAGAAAAAAAGAGGGAAAGAGAGAGGAAAGGTATACGCGATAACGCAGAGAGGAAGTAGGGTATGTATCAGACAGGTGTGAGAGAGAGATAGATAGGTAGATGAAAGAACCCGGACATCCATTCCAATACAACTAACCAGCCAGCTAGCCCGAAAGGCACGCACGCACCTAGCGCTGAAGAGAGAGATAAGAAACAAGTCTAATCGATTAAGGTATGTAGGTAGAAGAGGAAGAATTTTCTTTTTAGAACAGATTCCAGCCACGAGCCCGCTGCTCCCTAGCACCGCCGGGACGATCAGAGGCCCGGTTCTTGCCGCGGCCGTCGAGTTGGCGGATACTTTCGATTTTCTCAAGGGCTAGTTCCAGGAGCTCCTTCTTCCTGATCACGTCGAGGTGGTTCCGGATGCGAGGGTCTTCGCGGGCGAAGCGCTCGACTTCGGCGTCGGAGAGGTGGCGGCCTAGACGCATGTCGAGCTCGCGGGGGAAGTTGTAGTAGAATTCGGAGAGGAGCTCGACGTTGAGGAAGAGGACGGCGGTCGAGGTGAGTTTGTCGGCGACGACGTCGAGGAAGACTTCGGGGCAGTAGTATTTGTTCTTTTGGGAGGCGCATTGTTTGGAGCGGATGGCGAGGAGGCGCATCTTGAGGATGTCGGAGCGGTCGCGGAGGAAGGCGCTCTCTCGGCCTGGTTGGGGTTAGTAAAGGATTTTTATGGGATGAATGAGGACCTCATAGATGGGAAGAACGTACCTCGAGCAATGAGGGCGGAGCTGAATCCGCCTGCACCGCCGGCGCCGTCGCCTTCCAGGAAGACTTCGCCCTTGCGGACCTTGTCGACAAACGACATCACGTCCTTGAGTTTCCGCCGTCCGACAGAGTCCTCGAGGTGCTTGAAGGCCGCCTTGCAGGCTCTGAGCTCATCCTTGAGAGCCCTGCTGACGTTTTCTCTCCCCTTGGTCCATTCTGGGTCTTCGACCTCAATTTCGAACTTGAATGGCTTGATGCAGTTTTCGACCTGGTCACTAGTGCTGAAGAATCGGTCGTTTAAGATGCTGTTGCACGATTCGACAATTTGCTTTTGAGCATACGGGTGCGTGGCGAATGTGGAGTTGCTCAATAGGCGATCAACATGCGTTTGGATTGCGTTTGCGACAACTGTGGTAGCAAGTCGGCCAATTCCCAACTTTGTTAGCGAGGAGGTTGAGGCATCCAGCTTACGATGCCAGTACAGTGACTCCGGATCGGCTTTAGGGAGGTCGCTGAGGGGGTCCAGTTCAGGTAGTGGAGTAGATAGGTCGTCTATCGGCTTGTTCCAGTATCTCTGTGCGAGGATGTCCATGACCCGCTGGTCAAGCTCGTTCTTCAGCATTTCGCGGACCTGAGGCCGGCCGAAGCTTTCAGCAAACGCTTTGAACGAGTGCTTGAAGCTGTCCAAGCTCTCCGCAAGATATGACTCTGCGCTGAGTGGACGGTCGTTGTACTGGACCTTGAACTCATATGTAGCTTCCTCTAGTTCTTGACTGATGGCATCCCTAGTACCTGCTAGGCTTGACGCCATCGTCTGCTCAAGGACATGCATGAGCTTTGTACGCAAAGTTCCAACACCAACGGAAACGTCTGATTGCGCCCCGAATTCCGAAGGGTGAGCAGAGAAGTAAGCGTGTTCGTTCTTCAAAATGGCACCGGTGACATTGCCACTTCCCCGAGAGAAGAGCGCAGTCGTTTGGGGAATTCGACTGACGACACCAACGTAGCCCAGCCGGAGAGGGTACTTCTTGTCAGAAAGGACATTGTAACCCCGTTCCGGATCAACCAGGTCCATCTTTGTTATGACACCAATCGTCCGTTCACCTCTGGGATCCACCCTGCGGCTGGCTCTTAGGGCGGTCGAGTTGGCGAGGTCAACGTCCGCCGCGGAGATAGCCAGAATGACATTGGGTGCCTGAATATACTTATCGCAGAGATCGGAGATTTTCTGCTTCAACGCAGGGGGTTGATCGTGACCAGCAACTTGGATGTAGCCCGGAAGGTCGATAAGGGAGAGGTCGGGAACGTTCGGGGAGTAGATAGATAGCTGGATAGGGTCGTCAGAAACACAATCCCGCTCCGGAACTGCCAAGTTCAAATCGATCAACGTCCGTTGAACCTGGGAGAAGTCGGTGATCTTTCCCAGGCCCAGGGCCGGGAACTCTCCGTATTCCGCTTGCGCATTCGGTGTGTTGACCAGAGTAAGCTCTATCGGCCGCCGGGTGACCATGTTCGAACCCTTCGGAAGAAATTCGTGCCCGACAATAGCCTCCAGAACCGAACTTTTACCGGAGGATTGAGATCCAATGACGACGATCGACGGAAGTGTGAGCGTGTTCGACTGACCGACAGTCTGTAGTATGTTCCTGATTTCGATCATTTTCCGCGTGAGAAGCATCATCTGGTCGTCCTCCGCAATCTTCCTGGCCGATCGCTCATCCTCTTCATCAGACTTATCGTACCCGAAGGCTGCGCCCGTAGCAACAGCCGCAGCACCGAGCCGACTCTGGTTCGGGGGTTTTCCTCCAGGACCTCCCGGACCGCCATTCTCAGACCGGGGTTCTTCGTCCATGCGCAACACCTTCTGCACCCATTCAGGGAGATGCACATCCTCTGTTGTCCTCTGCCAGCCGCGTTGTGTTTGCTCAGCCATACCCTGAATCTCTTGAAACAAGCTCGAAGCCGCATCACCCGCCGTTTGCCCCGCTCGGGTCAAGATATCCATAGCATAATTTCCCGCCTCTGTGGGATAAAACAATCCATCAGCCTGGCAAAAATAGAAATATAGAGCTAGACATAGAGTACTCACGGGTAGCTTGGTACTGGAAATAAGCTAGGCCTGCTACCGTGGCTCCCCCAAGCATGGCAGGCAGCTTCACGAGCTTGAGTGCCAGCTTGGGCAGTATTCTCGTAAAAGAGATCGCCCGCACAGCAGGCACATTATTGTGAATCGCATTTGCTCCTATCGGCCAGGCCCGACCGCGTAGGATGCTGCTGCCGTCGGAGCGTAGAAGCCCCCCGGTCCTCGCCGCAGCATTATGGACATGGCGGGCCAAAAGGCCGGTCCGCAAGAGCGGAACAAGACGATGGGAGAGAATCCTCCCGCTCATGGCTCCTGAAATCACATACACATCAAGAAGACCGAAGGGAGGGGGTTAGTCATTCCCGGGCCAAACGCCACGGTGATCGACCTCGGATGGTGGCTCGGGGAGCGAGTATCGTTTGTAGTAGGAGGAATGACAATAATAATCACGGGCGGCGGAAAGTGAGGTCGAGGGGAAGTGGATTGGACGGACGGCGATTCGCCGGAGCGGGTCTCGTGACCTGCGCGAGTGGCCGCTTGGCCGGCCGGATAAAGTTCGGTGTGAGTCACGTGGGGCTCGATGTCACCGGCTGGATACAGTGGATAGAGCCAGCTATGATCATCGGAATTCCGCGTTGCTCAGTGATACGGCTCGATAGCTCTGGACGTTGGGATCCGCGAGTTTGCGAATTTTGGCAAGTGTGATTGGACCGGGCTTGCGTCTTTTCCTGGTGAAACGAGCTGCTCCGTGGTCGGATCGAACTGTGACTTTGCGGGCACCTGAGAACAACCACCACTACTGAGTAGCCTCTCCTTACCACCGAGTATTTGCTTTTTCTTAGAACCTCAACTGGAGGGACTTTGGACGCGCTCTTCTTGGTCCGCTCATCGCCTCTTCCCCCTCCCTCCCCCAGATAATCTCCGAACATGTGTCGCTTCCTGGTATGTACTTAACCCCGATATGACTCATCCACGTCATACAGCTAGTTGACCGCTCCTATTTAGGTATACAAAGGCAGGCATGAGATTCGTCTCAGCAAGCTGGTCACCGAACCAAGCCATTCCATCCTCACCCAGTCATACGACTCCCGTCTGCGACTGGTAAGTCTAGCTCCTCAGGACCACAAGTAGTATACTGTACTGCCTGAGAAACCTAGCAGCCCCTTTCCCTCCGTCCTCTAGACTTTAGACCATACTCCTAGATCCTAACCCATGTACCCAGGACACCCGCCGTCCCGTCAACGGCGATGGCTTCGGCGTAGGATTCTACACTGACCCCAAGCTGGGCCCAGAGCCCTGCATCTTCACCTCCACGCTCCCGGCCTGGAACTGCGAGAACCTGGAGCGTCTCGCAACCAAGACATGCTCCAACTTGATCTTTGCGCACGTGCGCGCAACGACCGAGGGCACTCTCTCCGACACCAACTGCCACCCGTTCCAGCATCGCACTCTGATGTGGATGCACAACGGTAACATCGGTGGATGGCACTACATCAAGCGGCCGCTGGCCGACTCCCTCGCCGACAAATGGTATCTCGGCGTCAAGGGCGGCACGGATAGCGAGTGGGCGTTCGCGCTGTTCCTCGACCTTCTCGAGAAGGAAGGTGTCGACCCCAGCTCGGATCCCGGTCCGGAGGGATTCGGCCAGGCGCTGCTGCGCCGCGTGATGGTTAAGACCATTGCGAAGATCAACGAGTTCATCCGCGACATCCCCAGGAGACATAATGTCTCGAATGTGGAGACACGCAGTCTGCTTAACTTTGCCGCTACGGATGGACACACCGTCATCTGTACAAGGTATATCAGCAGTAAGACGGACGAGCCGGCCAGTCTGTACTTCTCGTCGGGGACGAAGTGGATGGAAGGAAAGGACAAGGGCCACTTTAAAATGGAGCGCCACGACAAGGGCGCGGAGATTGTTCTGGTGGCTAGTGAGCCGATTACGTTTGAGAGACGTGAGTGCATATCCCCCCCCTCCGACCATCTGTACTCCACTGTGTGTGCGGTATTGCTAACAGGTGGCAGATAACTGGGTATCCGTCCCTGCAAACTCCATCGTCACCATCCACAAGCAGACCGTCCTGCTGCATCCGATCATGGACGAGTTCTACGTCGAGGACCTGAACCAGGACCGTTCCTCTTGCTTCGCCGTATCCAAGGGCCTTGTCAGCACCGCGCCTGGCACGACCGTTCAGCCGCAGAACACGGATAGTGTCGATTCGACGCCCGGCGCCGCCAATGGCAACGTTCCTCTGCTTGACGGCGCTGGGGCCCCATCGCAAATTAACCGCGCGAATCAGTGCGCCGTGTCTCATTAACATTGAAACTTGTCTGTCTGTCTCTACATCGTGTCGCTGAAAAGATATATCATCCGCTCGACTCGCAGCAGTGCAACGTAGCAACCGGAGTTTTACTAGGGGTGTGGAGTTATTGGACCATTGGTATTTATTTTCATGGGTACATTTTCGGGCTTCTTCACTTCAGATCGCCTACTACATACTAGGTACTGGATTGATACATTCTTCAATTGTATAGAATAGTATTAATATGCTACTTCTCTCAACCCTTCGTTTCCCTAACCTAACCAGTCAGTAAATTATTAATACCACGAACGATATCGAGACTCCTGAGCCTCGAACTCCATCCATCCATCCATCCCTACCCGCTAAGCCATAATAGATATACACAGAAGAATAAGAACGAGCAAAAAAAAAAAAAAGAAGATTCGTGGAAAGCCATTCTCATATGTCCTCTCCGGATATATTAGCATGCTTGAAATACTTCATCCCCACCCATGCGATGATGACCCACACCCACGACATCACGGCCGTCAGCACAATCAAAGCAGGATAATAGCCCACGATCGGCAAGGTCGGATCGTCTTCCAGCTCCGGCGGCGCGTACGGTGTCTCGCCGACATCCCAGGCCCAGCTCCACACCCCAAAACAGCTGCCCATCCCCACCACGAAAACCAGCCATGTCACAATCAGTATTATCCATCCCCACCACTCCGTCTCCGAGTAGTCCCAGGTCATTTCCGAGCTACTGGCCATATCGACGGAGTGTGTCGCCAGCGGCGATTTCGCACGGTGCAAGGGTCTGTATGTCGAGTCGGCCTGCAAAGCGTAGTATGAGTCGGAGCTGGACGAGGCAGTCGGGAGGCGAAGGCCCGCGGCAGCCCCGGTGGTGGTAGCAGCGGCAGGGATAGCGGTACTGGGACGAGGGAAGGATATGATGTCTTCGTCGTCGGTGGTCATCTCGTCGCCGAGGATACTTTCTTTGGATTGGCGATGCGAAGCAGTCGTCGCCGTGCGGGTTCGCTGCGGTGCGTCCATGAGGGTCCATCCGGTACTACTAGTACTATTTCCGCCATGGTCTTGTTGGCCCGCGCTTCTGTGGGGGACGGGATCACTGTCGTCGGGGGAGGTGGGATCGGTTAAGGGACGGATCTGGGAATCGGAAGGGAGAGGAGAGGGACCGGCGGCGGGTCGTTGGGTGACATCTGGCCGCAAGGGGTCGGCGGGGAGTCTGGCGGGTTTCTTGTCGCGGTAGTCGAGGCGGGTTCCCAGCAGGGCAGTCTTCCGTAGGGAGCCCCTTCTGCGGCGCGTCCTTCGATGTTGTTGGATGGCGTTCGACATGGCCCTTCCGCCTCGTAGCCCGGAGCCGAAGTCGCTGCTGTCGTCTGGTTCGATGCCGGAATGGTTCCGCTCCGCGGTGTTCTGGGTCGCTTGGATCATTCGCAAAAAGGACAGGCGCGAGAGGAGGGAGCCCGAGGTGCTGCGCTTGTGTCCGCTGCTTGCGCTGCCCGAGCGCACTCGCCCCGAGAGCAGGTCATTGTTGGTGGTGGTGGTGGTGGTGGTGGTGGTGTTGTTGTTGTCGTCCAGCGAGAGCGCCACGCCTTTGCCGTCGCTTGCATCTTCCATTGGCGCAGGCTGGGCGCGACTAGCTGGCCTTTAGCACGCCCACATCCAAAAAGCAGGTGTCAGAGGGGTCGGTGGGGGCTCTCATCGGCTGCGGCGAAGTTGGGGGAGGGCTTGAAGGGGAGGGGGGAATAAGCAGCAGTAGAAGTGGGTGGGCATCGGCGGCCAAGAAAGGGTCCAGGCGGTAACTTGAGAAATTCCCGGCCCAATTCTCCACCTCCAACTCTAATAAGGAGAGAATTTATCCGCAGTCCGCACGCACGGTGTGGTACGTGGGTATTAATAGAAACCCGAGGGCTGGCCACGCCGTCGGACGGCCTACATAGTACATAGTACATACTCTCTGTCATCATGCCATGCCATGCTCCCATTAATTCTGGGCGTCTAGAACAATTTACTTTGGTGAAGACAACAGCGGTTTCTGTTCTACCTCATGGTGGCCATGCGCTATCTTGATACAAGGGGCTCATGAAATGGCCCCTGGGGGTTCCCAAATAAAATAGGTATCGTATCCGAAACGCCAGGAGTAGGGAATGGTCAAGGAGACTTGAGATCAAGTTCGGAATATCTGGTATCACAAAATAGAGGATAAGGCACTGGTAAGGACGCGAAATAGCGAGATATCACACTAATCGTTAAAAAAAAGATCGACATTCGTCTGTCAAGATCTCGCCAAATAAACAACGAAGCATGGCTTCTCGATCGATGAAGAGAAGAAGAGACAGAGAGCGTAGTCCTTGGAGTCCAAGGGCTGTTGTGAGCAGGCAGAAAGGCATATAGAGTTCTTCGGCAAGCCACTCATACATACGAATGACATACGGTACAAGCTGAGAGAGGCAGTTATTGGACGATAGACCAAAGACAGGGCTCAAGAACGGCATAAGAACAGAAAGTACTTTTGGTTTATTCCGCAGAACGCTTGAACGGGAAGCCCAAGAAGCTTAGCCTTTGATCAAAGTCGCGCACATTCGTTCAAAGAAAAGAGAATATGAAAAGCTGACTCAACAAAGCGGATTTGGGGTATTGGGTGTACGATAACACACAAATTTCATTTCAAAAGGAAGAGTTTGAGAATGGGAGATGCGCTTAGAAATCCACTTAGTAGGGGCAGTCATGAAAATTGGAAGCGAAGCTGGAAAGACAAGAGACAACAGGAAGTGAGAATATTAGAAAAGAAAGAGATAAAAAAAAACCTTCTGCTTATCGCTGTTGCCGTTGCCGGCAGCCGTACTACAAGTTCCGTGATGACAGACATGCAGTCGTGTGGATTGTAGATAACGGGCTACGCTTGGTAGCCACCGAAACCATTGCCGAAGTTGGCATTGTTTGGCTGCTGGTTCCAGCCTGAGGTAGGCGTGGCTTGACCACGGCCATACCCTGCGTTGCCAGGGACCTGGCCATAGCCTTGGCCAGCCATGGCGGCGGACTGATCCCATCCTCTCTGGTTGTTAGGACCTGCTGTGAGGGGGGTTAGAAAGGTGCGCAAAAGGCTAGGGGTAAGGGGTTACCTTGAGGAGTCATGGGGGCGCCGGGGCCGCCATACTGGGGGAAGTACGGGGTCGGGTTGTTGTTGAAAGGCGAGGTGCCCTGCTGACCGGAGAAGTTGTCGAACTGGCCGGTAGGAGGACGATCCTTACCCCACTGCGATCGTGTTAGCAAGTGTTTTTTTTTTTCCCTTCTTTTGTTGGAGAAGACCAGGAGAGCGGAAGAGTCAGAAAACGTACGCTGCACTTCAAGGGGCGGCCGTTGACGTTGTAACCGTTGAGCTGGCAGATGGCCATAGCCGCGTTCTCGTGCGTGTCCATCTTGATAAACGCAAATCCCCGGTCGGCCTGCAGACGAGTCTCCAGAACATAACCGAAATTCTGGAAGAGTGGGACAAGGTCATTCTGCGCGGTGTAAGGGGTCAAGTTACCCACATAGCACGTGGTCTGCCACTGCGGGGTTTGCTGGACGACCATATCGTAGCTTTGAATGCCATGGGTCGGGAAGTGATGGTGGCCAAAGGCTGTAGTGGGCGTCATCCCCATTGCCGCCATGGCCTGCTGTTGCGAGATGGAAGGTTGGCCCTTTTGGTTGGCCCAGTTGCAGCGGATAGCGCGGGAGCCGAGCCATTCCCCGTCCATAGAGCTCAATGCCTTGTCGGCGTCAGAGCGCTCGCGGAAAGCAACAAAGCCATAGCCACGAGAGCGACCGGTCTTCATATCCCACATCACGCGAGCCTCAGACACCGAACCAAAGGCGGAGAAGGCTTGAAGGAGCACCTCATCGTTGACTTCGTTGCTCAAATCCCCGACGAAGATGTGGAAGTGGTTCGAAGTGTCCTCCTTGTTTGTGCTGTTGGACTGGTAGGCCCAGTTCACACGGATCTCCTGCGCCGATTATTAGAAGCGATTCCGTGAAGTGTATTTGAGTTTTACTCTCACATACCGACTGGTGAATACGGCGCCCGTTAAGAGTCTGCATGGCTCTCTCAGCAGCACCGGGGTCATCGAACTCCACGAAGCCGTAGTTGTAACCTTTACTGTTGAACTTCTGTGGCGGTTAGAGCAAGAGGTTAATAAGCGCTGGAGCATGGCCCGTCATGTGGAATGTGACGGGGCGGCACGGAGTAAACTTACAGTCTTATCCGGGATGATCTTGACACTGATGACATGACCGGTAGTCTCGAAGATCTGTTTCAGGATATCCTCGGTCACGCGAGGGTCCAGGCCACCGACATACAGCGCCCTCTTATTTGGCTCAGGGGCAGCCCGACGTACAAAGCCACCGGCGCTGGTCGGAGACATCATGTTTCCGGACATCGGAGAGGTAATGGCGGTCGGGATCGGGTTGGTGTTCTGAGGGATCACCACGGGCGGGCGGGGAGGAGGTGGCATGTGGGATGGATTGGCTTGACCATTGCCCTGGGACGCATCGTACTGCTGGTTGGGGGCAGCAGCGGAAGTTTGGGGGGGAGGAGGGAGGGTCGAGGAGGTCGAAGCGGCAACGTTGTCGGCCATTGTTGAGAGGTCACGAGATGCAATTTACAGAGAAACCGATCGGTCAAACGAGGTAATGCAAGGTGGGAAGGGCGATGGAAGCGTTTGACGAGGCAGCGGAGGGTGATATGCAATCTTTGGTGACGGGACGATGCAGGGCGTTACGCAGTCAAAATTAGAGTAGGCGAAGGCGGAAGACGACGCGGGGATCGAAACACCCAGGACTGAATGGAAACTGGCAAAGCGCTAAACTAGATCATACAATGGAGCACGACACAAGTGGCTGCTGAAGATGACGGTCGCCGCGAAGACAAAGGCGACGAAAGGCTGCGGGAATGGATTAAAAAGGTGATGGCGAGCAGACGACTCAGACACGGCGGTGGTTGCTCAACCACGGGGCCCCAACAAGTGAGCGATGTGGTCGGAAGAGCTTTAGATTCGGGACAACAGAAGCTGCCGCGTTTGAGACAAACGGAGTTGAAACGGACGGGGGGAAGGGAACAGCAGAGACAGGAAAGAAAGGAAACAAAAGGAAGAGGACCAGATCACTCGGGTCTCGACGCTGGAGGAGAAACAGTGCGAGGAGATGGGGGGGGAATGGAAATGGAAATGAAATGGGGAGAAACAGGGGAAGGAAGAAAAGCTGCGATGATCTGACTTGACGGGAAGTTTGACTGGAGAAAAGAACGAGGAGTTTGGTTTGGATGGTCAAGAGCCGCTCCGGGTGGGGAGGGGCGCGCTAGCCCCCGATGCGTTAGCGCCCCCTTGAAAGGTGACGGGCCTCGTCCTGGAGAGTGCAAAAGCCAAAGGCTGCTGCTGCTGTCCACTGCCCAGTGTCCTGGCGCTTAACTGCCTCCAGTCTCCCGGGTAGATCGATCTGCTTCCCCCTCCCTCCCTTCCCCGACTCCCCTCAGCGCCCCTCAGCGCCCCTCAGCGCCCCAAGCTTGGCCTGGATACTGTCTTCTCCGAAGTGTCGAACTATCTGTCTATTCTTAGCCTGCCACTGCCGGCGGTTATCGTCGCCTCCAGTCCCGTTGCCATTGGCCGTCCCGGCGCCCTTCATCTCTCGCGGATCTCCCTCTGAGACCGCTCTTCGCGTCTAGCCGGGCACTACTGGTTCTGGTCGTTTCTGGCGCCGACAACGGGTCCTGGTCCTGATATTGATCCAGCCCAGCGTGCCATCTAATTATAGCCCCCTCGATCAAGGAAGGCAGCACGTAGTTGCGCACGACCGTACTCATGGCGGCCCCAGACTTCTCCAATCCCGATTCACTGGATGTTCTCACCTTGATGATGAACCAAACGGTATTGCTTCCAGAGGCAACTCCCTTGCCAAAAAGGATTTGCTGACCCCTGGCAGCTCATTGAGACTGGTCGGTTTTTCAGATCTGGGGGCTCCATGCAGTCCCGAGCTCAGATCAGACGTGCCCTCCCTGTCGCGGAAGAGCAATTCCAGAGCGCCCTGGATGATTTATCCGAACAAATAGTATGGTCCCCACCTCGCGATGGATCAACCTTCGTCCTCACACCAGACAGTTCATCGCCAAGGCGTTCCTAGAGAGAGACTATGAGGCGATCAGAGCCAAGAAGGCTGCCCTACAACGCGTTGAAGATGTTGTTATGAGTGAACCAGAAGTGGCAGCTGAACAGGAAACAACACTGCAGCCCTCTGAGGAGCCGGTGGCCGACCCAAGCCCGGATCAGGTCAAGTCCGAATCCGTTGCTGAGGTTCTTCCTCCAAAACCACCAAAAGATGCGAACGCTGACCAACGGGATCTGCCTGTCAAGGAGGAGAAGAAAGAGGAGGGCGCTGCTGCTGTCGCTTCCACCCAACCACTTTCTGCACCGGGGGATTTTAACTTCGACTCCATGCTGAACGATACCGCTGGCGCTAATGATTTCGATCTTAACTTGGACTTTGGAGACGACGACGTTGGGAATGACGGGTTTTTGTCGGGCTCCAATCTCGTCAATGCCAGTGCCAGTGAAAACATTAGCAACGAAGGCGCAAACAACCAGTCCAGCAATCCTCCACCAGACTTCAACACCAACGCCCCAACCGATTTAACTGGCATGGACAACAATGCAGCGTCCGCGCCGATGGGTGGAGACGCATTTGATCTGGAATTACAGAAGGCAGAGGCATTCTCGACACAAGCTGGTAATGCAGGAGAGCAGTCCTTTGATGGACAGGGCGGCGGTAACATGGAGGATGTGATGGCACCTGGAGAATCTAGGTTCGATGATCTTTTCATGGAGAACGATGGGTTTGGAGGGGATGGAGACGGATTAGTGAACCTCAACGACTTGGATGATAGCTGGTTTACTTGATCTGTCTGCATGGGACAGACAATATTGGGGATTCTTCTTGGCAACATTTGCACAACAGTCAAAGGCAGTTAGCGACATACTACATAATCTACATCCACTCATCTTGGACAGCCAGGTTTATGGAATAATATGACATGTGGAAGAATATGCGTCGTAAGGGTTCTGGGATCATCTCCTTTGCGCAAGCCAGATACCACGGCTGTTTCAGCCCACCAGTGCCCCTCCGAATGGCAAACATCATGGCTATTGTCATAACCGAACAACCAATCGGCAGATCAGAGATCCACTCTGTAAGGGGTGCCTCTTTTGACTACAGAATGACGCAAGGCACTCCGAAGGTGGAGGAATGTACGGACCGGGGCATGGCAGAGCTTATCTGAGTCCCAAACTGACATGGAGACGCTTCAACTCTAAACCAGATTAGCTCTTCAAGCGTTCATCCGGCCTTGGCTTGGTATGCAGCTAAACTGTTTCCTGTTAGTTCACATTGTCAGGAACGACTCAAGACCCCAAGGGGATGTGTATGGTTTCAGCTAGTGGGATAGCTGTGAGTGAGCGGTCCCCTCGTAGACAGGCTATGACCGACGAACCAGAAGATCACCACACAGTAGTGTGCATTCTGAGGCAGACAGCCGGTTTTCGGGCTTCGATCACTGCTTTTATCCTGTTGCCTATAAATAGGTCGAGCGAGTGGTTTTTTGAATCAAGGTCAGGGAGCGATCCAGGTTACCGGGTGGTGATGTCATCACCGCTGCTGCCCTACCGGCTCTGGAGGGCGCGGCCGTGGTGGGGACCGAGCACCCCCATCACCACCCTCACCACCAGCACTGTCGTCGTTGTCATATGAAGTTGGGCGCAGGTGATGATGTTGATCAGTATCACTGCCTCCATGGCTCCATGGCAGGCTGCCACATGAGATTGCATGGACGTATTGGTGGCGCCGAGTTAAAATCGCCGAGTCTCTAACCCCCAGTCCCTGTTTGCAAGTATGGGACCTTATTGATGGATGGATGCATGGCGGTCAAGTCAAGGATTGGTTTTCATTGGCATGTTTATCTAAGCAACAACCAGATAACTAGTTAACTAGATCACTTTTGGGGGGGGAGTATTATCTCCCAACGCTCGGCGGGTGGTGGCCAAACAAAGGGCCTTCAATAACCGGGCGATGGCGACTGCGGAACGGTTGCCGGGATCAGGCCATGGATCTGGGTTTAAACTTCTTCAGTCGGGCCAGACATCGGGACCGGTTCTCACCACCCGACGGGATGGTTTTGGGAGGTGGGTGGTTCTGATCACTCCATCGCTACGAGGGCCCTTTTTTGCCCTTTTTTGCCCTTTTTTCCCCCTCTCGCTCCTGTCTCCTGTCGCGGTCCCTCCCTCTTGGCCTGGAGTAAGTCAGCCCCGGCCAGGTCAGCCGGGGCGAGCCACCAGTGAGCAGGCGTCGAGGGGCGATTAGTCACGAATCCTTCCCCGATGATATCACCGAACCCCGTCCATTTGGCTTGACCCAGCCAAGGATGATACCCCCGCATTGACCGCGAAAATAACGATGTGCATGATTGTCGCGACAATCGCAAGCTCCCGGATGTCACGAACAGAGCCCGTGGATCCGACCGCGTCGCCATGCCTACGTAGGGGGATGGGAGCAATTGCTTCCTAGACCATCCGGGAGATGCGAAGGGGAGGCATCTTATGACCGGGCGTGCTTTTGCTGGAGCCAGGCCGTGCCGGCATACCCGCCCGCCCTCTCAGGCATCAGAGCGAGGCTCGTCGAGTTCGGCGCCGGGCACACACCGCGGGCTTCCACTCCAGACGTCACTGTCCTCAGCCATGGGCGAGGCCTAGCCCGCTCTGCCGCGCTAAGGATTCAGCTAGCGATGCTAAACAAGTACCTGGAGACTAGGGTCGAACCGAGGGCGTACATCACATGGGGCGTCGCAGGCTCACAGGCTCGCAGCGCTCGTACTCTGGAGGCCGGCAGCTGGAGGGAAGAATAACATTCACGGCCGAGACAATCCCCCGGCGGAGGTTCGGTTCACATCGTAAATCAAACGGATCGTTCGTACACCGCGCCAGAGTCACCCATGGCGCCCATGTTCCTCCCAAAGTCAGAATGGCGGGTGGAAAAAGATTCAGGATCCCTCGACCCGGACGACCAAGTATGCTAGGTATGGTTCAGCGCCCTGCGAATGTCTCGATTGGCGCGAGCGCGAAGAGGCAGCCTACGGATCACCGGATATGACTGAACCTACCGGCTTCCACTCCGCGTCATCGGCCAGGCTTGGTTCAGTTACTTTTACCCCCCCCCTCCTCCTTCTCGTCTCCATCGCCATTTAAGTATCTTGTGCCCAAGGAACTACACCCGCACCGCCTCATTCTTGTCGTGTCCGTGTGTCATCGATGTCAATGCTGCCCCTTCGCATGACTTGCTGCCTCAGTCGATGATTGCCTCTCCGCCTCGACTACTTACTGCTCGCCCAACCCCCGGCCGCTCGTTCTTTGGTTTCCCCCCCCGCATCATCGACTCATCTGGCCTGGCTAGCCTATCTGGCCTGCTGAAAGCGGTGATCCTCTCCTCCTCTCGGCGCGTGGGACTCCTCCGTGCCCTGCTGGCACTCTTTACCTGCTGCTGCTGCTGCTGCGCCGCGGTGGACGTGCTGCTCCTTGCGCCGTCGATCATCCCCCAAACTCAGAAAGGACCCAAACACCAAAAAAAGGCAAAGTAAAAAGAAAAAAAAGAAAAGAAAAAAAAAGTCGCGAAATTAAGGACAAAGTACCACTTTGCCCCGTCCCAGGAAAAGCCCACTGGTCGCACGACTCACTTCACTCTGCAGCTGGGACTGTGCGTAAGATTCACTAGGGAAGAATAAAATATACTTCTCCATCCCAGAAGTCGTTTCTCTTCGGGTAAGTCGTCGAGTCAACCAAAACGTGCTTGCTTCTTCGGTTTTTCTCCCGCGACTTTCTTTAATTCCTCATCTTTCTCTCTTGTGTCACTCTCTTCCTCCTTGAACCTTGCCACTCCTCTCTCGTGGGATCCCTCGCAAGCCCGGTGTAAATCCATCTCTCATATACATAGTCCATACTTCGTGGTGCTATTCCCACGCCACATTCTTGTCTATACTCTATACCCGTCACCCGTCCTAGCTGTTGCTGGAAGACAACCTCAACAACCCCCAACATCCCCGAACCTGTCTATCTCTTTCCAATCTCTTGTACTTCACAGCAAATGATGCAGCCCAATTGGCGCTCTTCACTACAATGACGGCTCACGTTTCCCCTCTCCAACAGGAACTATCGGGTTCGATTGCCACCACCGGTCCGGTCAACCAAGTCCCCTGCGGTGCGCCCGAATCCGTTCCCTTATCCCATAACCTTTGGGGTTTCCGGTCCGATCCTCGTCGGTCGCTAGATTTATCGTCAGCTATCGACGGCGGGGTTGCCGTTGAACCGGTTCCTCGACTTCCAGGCCATCGCCGCCGCACCTCGATACTAAGGAAGCTGGCGGGTCCGCGGGAAAACGCAAAGCGCTTCCTCCGCTTGGGGGGCCCTACTATCCACCCTGTGCTGACGCCACCCACCCACCGAACCATGCCCACAACACATCGCCCTCGTCCGGTGTCTGAGATTGTTCTATCTCCCGACGATGCCCAAATGCTTTCCACTGCGGGTTTCCGAACGGGCAGGCTACGCTCTCACTCTTCGTCTACCGTGCCGTCCCCGGCACCGGCCCAGCAGACAATGCCGACATCGGATCCGACTGTGTCTTTTCCGACCCTGCGCAACGAGAAGATTGTGGCGACAGGCAGTGGGATAAGTGTTGGTATTGCGCTCACGGAACCAGTGCTGTTTCTACAAGGTTACGACCAGAATGACCCCAGCACCAAAAAGTCCGCCATCCTGCGCGGGCAGTTACATCTCAAGATCACCAAGAGTGTCAAGGTCAAGAAGATATCGATCTGTTTCCGCGGACATGCGCAGACCGACTGGCCAGATGGTATGTTCCTCCCCGCATTCTTCGTTTTGAGTGGCGTTGTAATCCTTCTAGTGGCGTTGTGACTAATCTTTCCGTTCTACTGCAGGAATCCCTCCCAAGAAGGTACATTTCCACGATAAGAAAGACCTGGTCACTCATGGCGTCATGTACTTCAACCACGGAGATACGGCGCTGATGCAGAATGACTATGGTGCACATTTCTACCAGCATGCCAAGCCGATCTCGGTGACCGGAAAGGATGGTGCCACGACAAGTACGCGGGAGCTGCTCTCCAAGACTGGGTCTTCGACCTCATTGAGCAACGGTGGTCAGATGTCCACCAAGGAACTCAAGCGGCTCTCCTTACAGTCCAACCACTCCCGCAGTTTCGGGCGAAACGAACCGCCACCCCCTCCCGCCCATACCCAGCGCAACTACCGGTTGTTTCCCGTCGGTGACTACTTGTACAGTTTTGAGTTCCCGATCGATGGCTCTCTTCCGGAGACGATCAAGACCGACCTGGGATCCGTCCGGTACGATCTTGAAGCGATTGTGGAAAGGGCGGGAGCGTTTCGCCCCAACCTCCTGGGCACCATGGAGGTTCCCGTGATCCGCACCCCTGCGGAGGGCTCATTGGAGCAGGTCGAACCGATCGCAATCTCTCGCAACTGGGAGGACCAGCTGCATTATGACATCGTTATCTCGGGGAAATCGTTTCCTCTCGGAACCCAGGTGCCGATTGCGTTCAAGTTGACGCCGTTGGCCAAGGTTGAATGCCACCGGATCAAGGTCTATGTGACGGAGAATATTCAGCACTGGACCGCCGACAAGAGCGTCCACCGCTTCCAGCCAGCAAAGAAGGTGTTGCTCTTTGAAAAACGAGCGGACTCTGCCAGCACAAGCACCTACCCCGGTAGCTCAATGCGCGTCATGGCAGGTGGCGGCATCGATTGGGATCGCCGGGCGGCTGCCGCGAGAGGCGAGGAGATTGTCGATCGGAACCGAACCAATCTGCTCGGCAACCTCTCCAGCGACACGGGAGTTGGGCCGACCGAGATGGAGTTCAACGTCCAGCTTCCTAGCTGTCAGGAGATGAAGAACCGGGACGAATCACAGCGGCTGCACTTTGACACGACATATGAAAACATCCAGATCAATCATTGGATAAAGGTATGTTGCACTACCGTTGGTCTATCTACCAAGGTCTCTAGGTCTAACGTGTTGGCAGATCGTACTACGACTTTCCAAGGTGGACGAAAGAGATTCAGGCAAGCGCAGACACTTTGAGATCTCCATTGACTCTCCGTTTCACTTGCTCTCTTGCAAGGCCACGCAGGCCAACATCTACCTCCCCGCGTACACCTCGCCTGACTCGGATCCATCCCCGCAGGCGCAGGAGTTTGAATGTGGTTGTCCTGGGGCTCCGCCAGTCAACAACAGGGGCGGTTCCAGCAGGCAATCACTGTCCTCCGATCGTGACGAACTGCCGATCGGAGGTGCGGTCTCGAGAAGCTTTACCAATGGATCCGGCGGTCTGACTCGACCGCCTCAGGCGCATCTGGCGGACGAGCCAACAACAGATCGCCCACCACGTCCCATGCACCTTCTCCGGGCCCCATCGTTTGCGCCGCCCGCTTTTGAAGACGTTCCACCGCCGCCTCCGCTCGTTACGCCTCCGCCCGAGTATAACTCGATTGTGGGAAGCAATGACCGGGAGTCGGTGCTGGAGGACTACTTCTCGCGGCTGACCTGCTACGAAGAGCACGCAGACGATGACCGGGGCCGAGGACGGGTGGATGTGCCTCTCACCCCGGGAGGACGTGTGAACCGCAGCATGGACGTCCCGCGAGAATGGGTGCGCTTGGAGGAGGCTGTTTAGTCGGTGACTGATCGGATTGTGCCTCTCCGCGACGAGTATAGGATTTACGATGCTTATGAGGTTTGATGATTTTTTGTCATTGTTTCTAGAAGGAATTTTGGGAGTTGACGATACATATGGTGTTTTACCTGGGGGGTCGAAACCGGCTTCCACAAACTGCTGCTGTGTATTGTGATTTGTTTTGGATATGGCGCCGAGTGGATATGGGATGGCAGGTGCTTGTACCTGAAGGCATTGTTGCAAGCGGGCTTTCAAAAAAAAATTTTTTTGCCATATATACATCTTCATACATTGATACATTTTAGATACCAACCAATATGGGACTTGCCAGACATGGCATTGAGGGCATTTTCGATCCTATCTGTATCTATCATATTCCAAGACCACTTCGCCAAGTAGAAGCCATCTGCACCCCGGATGTTTGTTTGACTTTGATGATAGGTCATAATGATCACCCTTGCAGACAGGATGCATGCACCACGGTAGCGTGAGAAACACATGGTGCCAGTCAGTCAGTCAGCCCTTGACCCCAGCAATGTAGGGATCCTGGCCCAAGTACCACCGAGCAAGAGCGGTGTGTCCGACCACAATTGTAGCCCCAACAGTAGAGACTAGAAGCTAAGCTACAGATGAGGTGCAGGCCGTCCAGGGAGTGCATCTCTCAGCTCGGCTGATAAGAACCAGCCGGGGAGTGGAGAGAGCCCGCATGGAGCTGCCTCTTTCGGCCAATCCGCGTGCGCCTCCGCCGGCCGCCGGCCTGGTCCTACTTTTATCTCACCATGACTCCATTGGCGTCCCCATCTATCCTGTACCACCTTCACTTTCCTCCTCCTCCTCCTCCTCCTCCTCCTCCTCTCCTCTCAATTGATCGCAGACCTTGCCACCCCGACACAGAGAACG
Organism: Aspergillus ellipticus CBS 707.79; assembly: GCA_003184645.1. Taxonomy (NCBI): domain Eukaryota; kingdom Fungi; phylum Ascomycota; class Eurotiomycetes; order Eurotiales; family Aspergillaceae; genus Aspergillus; species Aspergillus ellipticus. Next base: position 84,381 of record KZ825803.1, on the reverse strand, counting down.
CAAGGGACTTTGCCTTCTTCACTGCGAGAACCAGGGAATACACGACGAGACATCTTACCTACCTACTCCAGTATACACACCCACCCTGATCCACCCCGCTGAACCAAACGCAAACGCAAACGCAAACGAGAAACAGATACGTAAGTCTTCCTCCGCCCGAACTACACACCTACCTCACCTACCTTATCTTCCGCATGCCTCGTATCCACACCCAAGATTTGTACATATGTATGGATGGATGTACCTACGTGTGACACGCGCTGACTACCTACACCGCAGCACCGCAGCACCGCATTCGCCACCACAATGCCCATTGAAGTCGTGTCCCTTACGGAGGCGGATATCCCCGAGGTGATTGATATCATCCAGTCGGCGTTCGCTGAGGATCCGTACTTCCAGTGGGTTTTTGAATCTTCGCAGGTGAGTTAGTTGTACGCGTAGCACCGCGAAGGTTGGTGTCTTGCTGGGATGCTCTGCCTTCCTCTGCAGATAAGCTGCTCAGTCAAGCGTTGCAAACAAACAAACAAAGTAAAGGCTAACCAACGCTCCGCTCTCCCGACGCGGTCGCAGACCGGCGTTTGGTGACGTGGGTTTCGAAAACGAAAATAGTTCAATAAAGAAAGGAATTCTGATTCGCTCGCGGTGCGATGTCGCTGGGGCATCAATAATGCTATCTTCCAGGTCGCTAGAGAGACGGAGGATATCGGTGTCAACGACGAGGGGTCGGAGAAAAATGGTACGTCGCCGTCGGTGTCGGCGTCTTCCCGTGTCGTCGGCGTTTCATGTTGGTTGGCACCGCAGTCGCCTTCGGCGCCCGAAGGCTGGTACAGCTGGTACCAGGGGTGGGTGCTGTCGTGTCGACAGATGCTGAATAACGTGCGGCATTGGGGTCGTGGTGGGCTCCAGACGAATCGGTATTGGATCTGGAAGGACCGGCAGCAGGAAGCGCAGAGCGAGATCTGGGATGATCCGAAAGGGTACTATTTCTGCAATATTGTCGCGGTTCGACCGGGGATGCAGGGCATGGGCATTGGGAGGAAGCTGTTCGAGGCGGTGACGGATCGGGCGGATCGGGAGGGTGTTAAGTGCTATTTGGAGAGCTCGAGGGATGTGCCCAACGTGCAGATATACGAGAAGATGGGATTCCAGATGAGGAAGGAGATGGAGTGTCGGGATGGGGAGGATGTTTGCATGGTAGGTCTGGGGGGTTCCTGCTGGGGGAATGAAACGGTTGCGGTGGCATGTGCTAACTCTGTTGTTGCAGCTTTACTGTATGGTTCGCGAACCCAAGGCTGGGCATTGAGAATGAGGGGAAGGGGGCAGTTCTGGAAGTTTGGACGGAGCAGTTTGGGGTGGATGGTGCGACAGGTTGAGACGAAAGGGTGCATTGCAACCAGCACGTGGTCGGAATCGGATCGACTTCGGCTGTTGTTTTGTCGGACCAGCAGGATTTTCCGCTTCCATGTGGCACCGGATTTTCAGCGGTCCTAAAAATGGAAATAGATTGCCGGCTTCGGCTTGGGGGGGTGTCGTCTTTGTCGTCTGTCCCTGGTCCCTGGCCTCTGGTCATTGGTGGCGCTCGGGCTGCTGCAGAAATCCCCTTTTTTCAACGGGACGCCGTTTGGTCCCCGAATTATTATTAATGCGTTTATGACAGCCGGAACACGGGGAACGACGCTATACGGATCCACGGCTCCACCGTTGGTCTTGCATGCCGACTGGTCAGCACAGCTCCTTTCCGCTTCGCAGCTTCAGGGATAATGGTGTTTTTTGCGATGCGATCGTGCATTTTACGTCCAGGAAGGTGGACGATGTGTTTGTGCGGTGACTTGGAGGGGATTTCAACTGCCATGGAGCTAGTTTTACCTCGGATGGTCCGAGACCCACGCGAGTCAGGCCCTGATCCGCCGTTTCACGACACCGGTAGTTGATCCTCAAGTCGTCTTTGGCGTGGCAGCTAGCGTTACCCTGGCCTAGACTCTGTCAGGGGTCGCCAGCAAGGACTTTTCAAGCGACCGTCTCGATTTGAGTGCCGGGTTTAAGGTTATAATGGTACGTAAGGTCTGCGGATGATACCGAGTAGGTTTTTCCTAGTTTCAGGAAGTGGTGAAAGTATCTTTCTTTTTGAGAACGACCATACTTTGGGTCCGTCGGGCACTATTTGTATATCACTGTCGCTCTGACGCTGCACGTTCCTTAATCCCATTCTTTTCAATAGTCCCTGTTGGCAGCTGGTCTGTTGCACGTTCTAGCTCTCTCCCTCGATCCACTCCTGCCATTCTTCTTCACCCTCCGTCTGCTTTGATCAGGAATCGCATGACCGGAGTTCATGTACAAACTAGGGATTCTGTGGTCGACGCTCGCAGATGCCACTCCCTCTCTCCTACGAAGAGACCAATCCTCCCCTCATAGAGCTCCTCCAGATGAGGGAAACGGTCTCGCTCTACCCCAGAGGGTAGGCCTAGTCCTGGGTATCATAGGTAAGTAAGCGCCGTGATCGCCGCCGACCCCTGCAACCTACAACAACACAGCCCTGATTCTAACCCCCAACCCCAGTGGCCGCGATGCTGGTAATCACTATAACGACCTTAATTCTCCTGCGAATCAAGTGCGGCCCCAGTGTCACCTTCAGGGCCATCTTCAGCCGCCAACCCGTCCCCCGCCAGCGAACGAATGAACGAACCCCCTCCGACCCCATCGTCGAGGCCGCTCTGCCAGCGCCCGTCGACGCCTCTGCTACCTGCAAAGAACAAGTCATCCACATCATCGACCCGATCCCCGAAGTCCCCTCGCCACGAAAATCGACCTCCACATCCATGCACAAGGAATTCAGCATCCGCACACAGCCCAGTCCGCGACTCGTCCGCACCGCGCCCACTCCCTCGCCAGACCGTGCCACATACGCCATCTTCCCGCGCGCATCCCCCACGGCCCCCGTCCGCCTCAAGCCCCTCCGAACCCTCTCCGAGACGAACATCAAATGTGAAAAACTGCAAATCCTTCCCTACACCCGCCGACGATCCAGCACTCGCTCCTCGGGCACCCTGCGCGACCGACTATACCCTCCGGGACTGAGTCCCAAAGGCGACGCTTATGTGCCCGATAGTCCCGGTGACGACCATGTGATTGTCCTGCCTTCGCCGCGCGACCTGCAGAAGTTTCGCATATCGGTTTACCAGTGATGTGTCAGAGACTTATGTCGCCAGACTTACTGCGTAGGTCGGTTGCGATTGTTTGCTGCGTTATATGAGATCCACGGCGTGTTTTTTTTTTTTTTTTTTTTAATGTCAAAATATTTGTACCTATGGGACCTTAGTTTTTAATGATTATGATGGTTTGAGCGATGCACTCATTCATTCATTTTACTCTGCTCAGTTTGGTTTGTCCGTTTTTATTTTATTTTAGTTCTTGCTGTTGATGATGTTGACGATATGGGTTGAAACCAGTCTTGAAAGTTTGCTATCTACCGTCTACATTTGATTGGAACTTACTACCTACAGCTACAACAACCTTCTATCTCACAAATTATACAAGTACTACTCTATGAGTAAATACTCCAGGTACACCAAGTACACATAAACTACTTAACATTCCATATACCCGAATCCCCAGCACCGACCATACCACAACCAACCTCCTAACTAAACCTCTGAAGAATCCAGTGAGTGGGCCCTAAGTGAAAACATCAGCCCACCCACCCCAACACAAACACAAGCCCCCGAAAGCTGAAACAAAACACGCGCCACCGGGATTAGGGCCCGGGTGGATATAGGCAGGCACCTAGGTAGGTAGTAGGGACTAAGTAGGAGGTAGATAAGGTAAGTAGGTAGGTGATACCAAGTACGGAGTAATAAGGTCCGGGTGGGTGTATCGGCATCCGCATCGTGCAGCCAGGGTGAGTATCTGGCAAAGGCATTGAACTAGTTACTTACCTACTACTTACCTAAGGTATACTAAGTACTCACCCATGTACATGAGTAGAGTATGAGCAGCATGAGAAACACATATTTTGCATAAGTACTAGTACTTACTACTGTTGTTACTAGTTAGTGGTAGTTCCTAATATTTTGATTCCTAGGATTTAAGTTCAGAGGTGCGGGGAAATAGCTAGGTTTGGAAGGGTAGGTATGCCCAGTAAGGGAAAGAGCTATGCTGTGATAGTCGGTAACTAGAGTTTAGATAGTCAACTTTTGTTTTTTGTGAATACTAGTACTTATGCCAATGCCAACATCTACCTTTGACTAGATACTTTATTGATATCTGAAAATAAGACAAGGAAAAGAAAATATGGGTTATTGGGTACTAAAACCCCTCTAGTAGATATATTATTGAGTCTTGGGTACTAGGTAGGTATTCTTGACCGTGGGTTGTTTTTAGTATTGTTGGGTTAGGTTCTAGAGGGCTCTAATGGATGCATGAATGGATGGGAGAGTTGTTTCTCGCGGATGCGGGTGGTTTTTCCTGGGTTGAGTAGAACTTTTAGTATTCTCCTCATTAGTAGCAAGTTCAGTTTCTTTTGCTTTTCTTGGAGATTGGGGATTTGAGCAGTTTTCATTGTATATCCTGTCTGCTGGAGGGGGGATGGGGTGTGTACGGATACAAGGGCCCGCAGCCACGGCCGAGTCGGTTGTCGGGGACCCACGGTTTTCGAGTTGGGATGGGATGGGGAGTAATGAAGACATGAATTCAATATTTATGAGCAGTTTTTTAGCTGCATATGTCAGGTGATATGAGTAGTCGGTTTAGATAATCAGTCACTAGTTAGTTAGTTAACTAACTAGTTAGTTAGTTATAGCTAGTTAGTCACCTTGATAAAATCGATAACTAGCTATTCACATCTCATTACCTAAGTATCCCTTGTCATGTAGACATCCAAGTGATAAGTATTTTACTAGATGGTAGGTAGAGATTCTAGTCCATTCGCCACAGACAGCTAGAGGGAGTCCCCCATACCCTTTCCCAGTATACACCACTGCGTAAACTCCACCCAAGGGTCCCTCCATAACTCACCCGATTCCTCTCAAGAAATCCACCGTTAAGAAATCTATGAATAACTACTAGCTCTCTCCCAGGGAATGTTGAGGTCCCTTCGGATATGACTTCCCAAAAGGTTAGCGTAACAGCAAAGTCGCACAGGATCAGCCACCGGGGACCTGATTCTATTTCCTGCCTATCATGTGGATGTTTTTCTCCGCCGCATCTGATTCCCATTGATCCAGAACTTTAAATTGGAAGGAGGAGGGTTAAGGGCCCGGGATAAGTTTGATAAATATTTTATATGCCGTTCCTGGTGTGTTCCTGGTGCAGTGGTATCCTTGTCTGTGAGCTCCGAAGAGTGAAACCAGACAATGATACTATATCCTGTCGCTATTTTTCCATGTATGGCAGCTCCCTGTCTGCCAGTTCCCTGTTTATCAGTTCCTTGAATGGTGAAACCACAGAATGATACTCCATTCTGCCGCTGTCTCATCTATTCCCATCCAATAGGGATAGAAAAATGTAACCCGCCCATGGAACAACAGCATTGAATTGATTTGTTGTTGTTAGTTCTCAAGGATGGAATCCCTGTTGCGTGGCGATATTTGTCCTGGGGAACAGAAGCCACATCGGCCGAAGGTATCGGGATGACCTTCATCAGAGTGAATTCCATTCTTCTGGTCTCCTTCACTGTAGGAAAGGAACCGCGGGATATGTGCTTGGTCGAGGATGTGAATATAAATCCGGGTAATATATATGCAAGCTTTCCTTTCTCGAGAACCTTCGCTTCTTCCTCTTCATAGCATTCAGTTCCTCCATTTCTCTCTCGATTTGATATCGGCCTTTGCTTCCTGCAACATTCATTCAACTCGAACTCTCAAAATGCTCTTCAAGCATCTTTTCGGTTTCATACTCTCCTGTCTGAGCCTGGTCATCGAGACCTCTAGTCTGGCAGTCGAAAACCTTTCTTCGTTCACGAACCCCAATGACGACACCTGCGCCAATGATGTCTCCTCTGCGCCATGGCAGCCACGTGTGAGTTCAACCTGGCAGATCGTACTCCAGGAACCTCTAGACACAATTGAATCCGGCTTCGACGTGTATGACATCGACCTCGACGAGAACTCCAGCGACACCATCAAGGCGATCCAAGACAAAGGCATGAAGGCCATCTGTTACTTCTCCGCCGGCTCATCCGAGTCCGCCCGCAACGACAGCACGCTTTTCCGCAAGGAAGACCTGGGCAACCTGCTCAGTGACTGGCGCAACGAGCGCTGGCTGAACACCCGTTCCGAGGCAGTGCGCAAGATCATGCTCAGCCGGCTGGATCGGGCGGCGGAGAAGAGATGCGATGGGGTTGACCCGGACAACGTGGACGCCTATAGCAACAAGGAGAATGGCCTGGGGTTGACACGGGATGACTCGATAGACTATGTCAAGTGGCTGGCCACGGAGGCGCATAAGCGGGGGCTGTCGATTGGGTTGAAAAACGCCGGGGAGATCATTAACCAGACCATCGCGGTGATGGAGTGGAGTGTTAATGAGGAGTGCGCGGCGAAGGCGGAGTGCAAGGTGTTCTCGGAGTTTGTGAGAAACGGCAAGGCCGTGTTCCATGTCGAGTACCCCAAGGGGAAAGATAGGATTGACAATATACCGGTGAGCGAGGAGCAGAGGAAGGCGGCTTGCGAGGCTAAGGGATCCGAGCGATTCTCGACGTTGATCAAGAATAGCAATTTGGATAAGTGGCTCCAGCGATGCTGAGGGGACTGGGGGAGGGGAGATTGGGGGATGAGATGAGAGGAGGAGGGGGAAAGGAGAGAGGGGGGGTGCTTTTAAAGAAAAGTGAGTGTCTAACGTACGCGGTACGCGACGTCGTACTGTTGCGCTGTTGCACAACGCTACCTTAGGCTTTTCACATCTCTTTCATTAGATAGTTCTTTGATGTTTACTCCACTCTGCTGGCCGGATGGAGTTTTACATATTGCAATACACACAGGATCGTCTTTCTGAAGACCAAATATGAGGTCATATCTGAAAACCTTTGCAGTAGTTCATCAACGTAATCAACCAAGCATCTCATTTGGCACAATAACCTCTCAATCACAACCAAAATGAGTCTCAAGTGAGATACGTTGATGCGAGGAACATGATCAACTCACCGTATGCAGAAGATAGAGACACCGCACCTATTATTATTATAGGACGACACAGCAACATGGTCCCTACATGAAAAGAATACCACGCAGGATATAGCAGGATCTCCATGGTAGTTGAAATGTGATGCCAAAATGGGAGAAAGAACCTCGGTCTAACTTCATTTCTTGAAAGATGCAAATCTGATTGTAGAATTATATGACACAATATGGTTCTATCAAAGCAAAGGAAGACAAAAAAAAAAAGAAAAGAACGAACGGAGTTTCAACGCTTCTACTTATTTACTACACCCACCCCCAAACACCCCATACGACCATTGCCTAACTTCATATACCTACTACTATATCCATCCCAGAACCATCATCCCTCCCTGCGAAGAAGTCTCTCTGACCAAATTACAAAGCAACCCTTCCCCTTCTCATACTCTTTATTAACCGCCCTCGTACTCACCTACTCCCTTCTTTCCATCATCTACCTTCCCATCAGCACCACTCCAACCTCCAAGCCTCAAAGCTCAACCGACCACTGTAACCCATAAGCTCAGCCAAGTTCTCATGACACTTCTTCCCTCCCTGCGCTTGATATTTGATAGTGCGCCGGCGCAGTCTTTAATATCCACCGGAGTATATAAATCACATTCCGGACGCCTTCTGGGCGGAAGAAGACTAGCTTCTTTGTTTCAGTCGTTTTGAAGGATGATTTCTTCAGAGGGGCTGTAAGAGCGGGAATGGGATCTGGCTTGGGTCGGATACTGCGGTTCAAGGCTGGGGGTTGGTCTGATGGTTGGGGCAGAGATCTGAGTTAGTTTCGTTGGGAGATAAACCGGGGTTTTCCTGGTTAAGACGGGAGATTTAGATGAGTAATGAACGATATGCTATGATGTACTCCGCAGTCTCTGGGTCAAGGTAAGTAATGATGAACGTCTGGGGCATTAGAATGCAAGAATGTAAGACGGGGGTGGATTAGCCCGCGAGGGTTGCACGTGCAATGTCTCCTAGTCCACCAAGTCAACTATTTCATATGCAGCAAAAACTGGCACATGAAAAGTATGAAAGGATAGAAACATCCCGGCGATTAACACTAACTGGTAATTGATGTGGCTTCTTATCTTGCGCACGGGCGGCCATCAACATATCCGTTGAAATCGGTCCGTCCAGAAGCCCCAGGAAAAATTGGGCCTGGGAAACGCGGCAGCCTACGGATAAATGCATATACTGCCAGACAAAGGCCCAGTTCAAAGGCCTGGCCATTCGATCCGATCAGGAGAAGTCCGGGTCTCTGGCTCTTGTGACTGTACTCCGTAGGCACACGGGATAACTGCACAGAACAGTCGAGGGCCAAAGTAGAGCTATTCAGGTTATAGACTTGGCTCTTATAGATGAATATCTCGGGACATAGGCTGAACAGACCAATAAGAAGAGCCCGTGTAATTTCTGGAAACGACGAGCTTCCCCCGATCGTCCCATGGCTCATGGACACGTGGCCCAGATCGATGTATAGAGGGAAGTGTGCGATACCTGTCGCAAGTTTGAAGAGACAGTAGAGGGCTCATTGAATGAGGAATATTTGCATAAATGGCATTGTGATGTTTCAACTTGAATCATGTCTTGGCTGAGAATATGAGAATCCCAACACAAACCCTCATGGAAGAGTTCCTGTCTCTCGCCAGTTGCCTTGTATTATGGATTCTTTCTACCTTTGTATACTGTAGTCTCGAAGATGCAGTTGACCTCGTTATTTTGGAAGCCGTCAGTTGGGAATAGGTATCAGAGGAACACCGAGTAATCTTGGCTGAAGCCCAGACCCAGCCAGAAGCGTCTCTGGATAAATGGAATGGTGGCATCACCCACGGGTCTGCCACTAACCCCCACATTGGCAATGCAGCCGTTGTTTGGTAAATTATGCATCCCTCCACGGGTTGGAACCGGCCGAGTTATGCCCGCAGAAGAGCTCGGATGTTGAGTTTTCCTCGGTGAAACCCTCAACAGGACGATGGGAAGCCCACATTGCCTTTCCAGTGATCAAAAAAGGGCAATAGCGCATCTGCGCAGTATAATATCTGCATGGATACACTGCGATATCGGGCAGAACCAAACCACCGCCCATGAATCGACGAGCCGTTCTAGGTCCTGCTTCATGATGATTTGGGGACATGCTTGGTAAATGACGTGATCGGGAAGGGTTGGCATGGAAACCAGCGGGATACATAATAAGGTGCCGGGGAGAGCCATAGGAGATCGTAAGGAGCGACACTGGCTTGATCAAGATACAACAGTCGACTACATAGTGTTAGTGAAATCCCACCATAAGGGTGAGCATGGAAAACCTGACTTCTATCCCACCCACAGATGTGCAATCGACCTCGCGGCTGATCGAGGCTGCTGGATGGAACCCGCGCATTTACAAACAATATATCTTCTCAGCACTATCAGAATGCCAAGGGAGTCAGAAAATCTCCCTAGAGGAGGAATTTCTCCCAGATTCACTTCCGTTTTTGGGTGCTGGTTCTCTTTATATAAATCGACAGACCCGTCTTCTTCGAACTTTTATGGTGTTCATTGAAAACATAATAAAACTCTCGCACGGATGGAAAGTGAGCCCTGGGTCGGCATATGCCAAAGGCCGGCTAATAGCTTAAACGGTCGCAGATCTCTCGTATAGATCTTCAAGCCGATCGGCCACTTTGATCATCCCTCTTCATTTCCGAGAAGCCCATGCCAAGGTCTCTCATCGGAGAATTTGTTGGGACAAACAGCTGCAAGATCCGTCGGCTTTTGGACCAAAGACTTCTTCGTGGCGCATAAACTAATGACTATGACACCGAGACGAGGATGGTCCAGGGAATTGGCCAAGCTTTAGCCAAGGATTACTGACTTGGGAGCCCAGTCTTTAACAGACAAGAGCTATATAGGCACATGGGTCAATTGTCTCGGAACTCATTCTCAAGTTCCTCTTAGTACTCCGGCTGGAACGGAAATCCGTCCAGCCAAGCCAGCCCATGAGTGCTAGTAGAACACAGTATAGGAAAACCCGCTATAGGAAGGAGTGTCCAGAGAACGTGAGTGACGCCCCCTCTTCCCCTTCAACGGAGGATGCTCCACTCCCACCTGAGTGGAGGGGGGGAGAGGGGGAGAAGTGACAGGCACCTTCCGATGCATTTCGGGAACTATTGGCGCAGAATCTCTAGCATACAGCATATTAGTCTATTTAGTATGACCCTAAACCAGTGCTAAACGACAGAAATATGCACTCCTGACCCGTTGACCAACACTTATCGGTGTCGGAATTATGATTCGTCGACAGTCGAAGTGAACAGATGTAGCTAGGGATGTTGATGCGAAAAACCCAGGCTGGGCCGATACTAGTACTGTGTCTTCGCTGACAATACGGGCAGATAAGCAGACCGACAGGGAATTGGCCCTGGAAGGCAGGAGACTAGAGCACTTGCATGAATAACAGCTTCCGTGGCTAGCCAGGTGGGTAGCGTATATGCCGGCGCTTCCCTGGAATTGGAGCCTACTACCGTGCTCACCGGGGCCATGTTCTGCTCGGGGACAACCAACGGATGCCCGTCGAACAAATAGGATGACGACTATGTCCTCCGAATTCTGACTTCTTCTGCCAGGCGGGCTTGATTCAAGAGCCAAGACTCGGTATGGGTCCGAAAAGCCGTCTCGATTAGATGAGGTGATATGACATACCATGGCCCGGAGCCGGGCCGGAATGCCCGTGTCTCGGAGCCTTGGTAAAGAGTAGCAGTTGACCCGTGGCTTAAGGTATGGTATCTGCGGCGCAGCGATCCCAGCTGGCCGGATGTCAAGCCGTGATTGGAGCCCCAGACCAGGGAAATGATCTGACTCAATCTTAAATGATGGGGTCCAGGGATGACGAAATGGCACGCGGTCATGCCAGGTATTTGTCTTGGGGTGGAATCGAGGTAGTCAGTCTAGCGTTAATATAACTTCTGCATTTATGCCTCACTCCCTGGCTTCGGGTTTCGTTCGGGGGTTGGCTCGTTCCGTATTTCCTGGAAAGCCAATAGATTGGAATGGTCCGGTGGGATGGTGATGGTATACCGACGAGGCAGTGGCGCCAGACAAATGGAAGGCGATGCAGCTGCTTTCCCTTTTCCCCTTTCCAGGCGGTGTCCTGGGAGAGGACGGCTAGGCACAAAGGAGCTTGGAGAAGCGGATAGCCTTGAACTAGAGAACGGAGCGATCCTACACCAGATAGTTACTGACTGACTTAACCCCGAGGATGGTAGCCTGGCAGGAGTGCCAGGATGTGGATGTGTGCAGCCTCCAGTCGATCGTTACGTATGCGGTCTCGCGACACGGGAACCACGCCAGCGGAGGACGATCGCACTCAGCGGTCCAGCGTACAGGCGCGTGCTAGCAGGGAGGAGGAGAAGAAGAAGGACGAGAAGGTTGATGGAAGGGGCGACGACGACGACAGGGACGGAAGGGCGGGTGCTCGGACATTGTGGCTGGTAGGGGAGCGCTTGTGCCTGTTACGGCAGGCAGGGCGGAAGATGCCGTGTTTGGTGGCCCTAGCCCGTCCGGTAACCTTATCGACGGCCCTGATACACTGGAGCTAATAGGCAGCCATAGGGTGAGGGCGTATCGATATTGCAGCGGTGCTATAGCACGAGAGGAGACCCCGTCAACGCCGGTTAATTCCCGCCGTGGAACTATTTCGAACCATTCGGGATAGTATATGGCCTAATTGCGAAATGGCCTGGGACTGGAGACGCGTCCCCTGGCTCCCACCTCCCCTCGCCTCACACTCGTGCGTTGACCGCGTCCAGCAGTGTCAGGGCCAGGGTCAGTGTCACTGCTGTCAGGCAGGGTGTCGACGCCAACCAGCGCATGCCGGTTGTACCTTCATCGTGGCAGGTAAGGTAACAGGGGTACAATTGTACCTAGGTACATACTTACATGTAGTACATACGTGACCGGCGGCGGCGGGTACTTAAGGTACTTCCCCGGCACCGTTGACAGCAGGTAAAGTACCTCTATGTATGTACGTACCTTACGGGGCTCGGGGCAAGAGGGATGTTTGCTATTATAGTTGGGAAGCTTCCCAACTATAATAACAAACATCCCTCTGGCCTTGCAACAAGGCCCTTGATCCCCAGGGCAAAGCAAACAAAGGACAATGAAGGTCCCTCGCTGGGATGAGGTCATACTTGCATGATTTGCCTACTCCTCTGCTTGATCCATGTTCTCATCGGGTCTGCGAACGGCCAAATCATGCCATGCGCCGATAGGCTTGTTTCTGGATGCGGTAGTCACGCCGCAGTTCAGCCCCTTCGCTGGAGTATGGGATTGGAAATCGCGTGGGGAGCATCGAGTGCTAGGTGCCTCTAGTAGTGTACTATGTATGTAGTAGGTCGGAACGTAAGGAGCGGACCTCGAAGCCGGCAGACGGTTGGGAACTAGGATGTGCAACGGGCTATCCTTGTCGCGCGATGGTATTGTTCGCGCATTAGTAGTGGTGGACGGAGGTCGGACTTATGCCGGACTGGTTCTGAAAGCACCCTATGACAGGCCCGACTGCAGCCTGGGGAGGGAAAAAAAAAAAAAAAAAGGGACGGAAAGGGTAGTGGGGAAGGCACAGAAGAGAAGGGAGGGGGGAAAAAAAAGAAAGAAAGAAAAAAAAGAAAAATGGAGAAAACCTTAAGGCCAATCCTCCAACCGAGCCCCGTAATTGCCAGTCAGGTTGAAACCAACAGGGATGAGATGAAGACAAAGTGATCGACAGGCCTTCGCAGCCTGTTTGTTCGTGTCATGGGTGCTTGTCCGTCAGTCTGCCTGGAGGGGATGTCAGGATGTCCGTCCGCATGGCGGAGGCGAGGGTGGATGAGGGATGGATGGATGGACGGGTGGATGAATGAATGGATGGATGGTATGGCGGGCATGGAATAATGGATGGATGTGCATCACATCCATCCATCCATACATGCACATCATACCTTACCACTTACCTCCGTACCTACCATTTTCACATCAGATCCATACACCTTTACATTCGTACATCCATACATCCGTACATCCATACTTCCCCCCCATACAGACCCCATACATTAAGGTACCACCACCCACGTACCTACACACATACACCTATCCACCAGGTGACTGGCGGGGGGTGAAACCGCGCCCATTCGGACCGAGTACGTATGGATATTGGAGGAACTGGCATAGGTGGTGTTCTCCGACCTGATCCGCTTTTCCCTTCCACTTTTCTCCTCACTGGGACAAGGTCGATGGCCAGCGGAAACTAATGGCCCTCCGGCTCTTATCTGACGGAATTATCCTGCCCAACCGTGCCGAGTTAGGTTTGTACTCCACGATCGCTACTCCACAGTCGTCCCCTGAGCCGCCTGTTCCCCCGGGGAGGCCCATGGCCGGTGGTGTATCAGAAGGCGATACGCAGCCCGGCCCTCCAGCCGGCCGTACTACTCCGTATACGGCGTAAGGTATTCAGGTGGCCTGCCACCGCCTGCATGCCCTGCAGCAATGCACCATCGGCCCGAGAGTAAGCTTGAGGGGGGAGGATCATGGGTGCTGGCTGGCCCTCATATACTAGGTAGTCCCCCCCCCCCCCCCAAGGCTCTAGTCCAGTAGTCCTCCATCGGAGGGGGGCTAAAGCAACTGTACTTCTGTAGGGCTCCTTTGGCAGAGCCCGACGGGCGCTGATTCGCGGAGCCCAAAATTATTATCGCAGGCCCATGACAAATTGCGGCAGCCGACGGCGATAGTCGTTGGTGCTGCGACCATATTAATGGCTGCGGCCAGAAAATCCCACCATCCCCACCCGAAAAATGTTGGTTTCTCAGCAAGTTAGCATCTCCACCATCTCATGCAATACCTGCTTAGCGTCATTCGTGCGTCCCGGCAGATGTGTAACCACGGTCTGTGACGGATGCACGCCGCGCGAGGACCACTTTGGTCTGGAGAATGGAGAATGGACTATGGAGACAGATAGCAGCGCCAGATGTGACGCTTAGCGTCCAGCTGGGTCGGGTTGGCATGAAACCCCTCCGCCCTCTCCTCCAGCGGCGAGTGTAATGCGCCGGATCCTCGGCTGCGAGAAGGTTGACGGGTGGTGGAATCAGCCACTGGCGACCAAGCGATCTTCGGCCATTTCCTTCCCTTTTGCCTTATTTTGCGAGTGGGAAGGAACCACAAGAATTGATTGCGGCATCCCTGCGAGTGCGAGAATCTCGAGATGGTGCGACCAACTTCCCCCCTTCCTCGCCTCTCCTCTTCCTAGTTCCTACTCCCTAGTTCCTCCTCCCCTCCCCTCCATCCCCCAACGCCGGGGGTTAAGAAAGAAATAGCCTGGGGTGCTAAACCACCCGCCCGGCTAGTAGGGCCACTGACGGGCACCTTTCGGCCGGTCGCTGTCTAAGCGGAAAAGCACAGACTCCATCTGGCCCCCCGTAGGTGCAGGACGATACCCTCTTGGGCTTGGCAGGCAACGGGCTGCGTAGCAGGCCTTTGCGTCAGAGGCCATCGCGACTTGATAACCAGCTAGCTGTCTCTAGCGCCCCGTCTGGACACCTTGCGAGCAAGACACCCTGAACGAAGGGTCAAGGCGGACCTTGTGTAGCGTCTCCTCCGTTTTCCGCTGCTCCTACTCGCTCGTTGCTCCTGCCCCCGGAGGGAATCATTCCATCTATTGTTCTGAAGGTTCCGAAAGAGCAGCACATGTGGTATGTAGAACATGTGATGCTGCCTGCGCGTTTTGGTGCAGGTTCTAGATCGACAGGGTGTCCTTCAAGTACAATCGCCCGCTTCGGCGGGCACGTCTTTTCATTTCCCCCATCTGGGGGCAGAGGTAGGTTGGTAGCTTCAGTTTGTGGTTGGGGGTGAGAAGAAAAATAAATATTCAAAACCAATCTAAAAGGACATCCACTCTTTTCAAACTCCCCAAGCGCCATGCATATATATGGTCCCGATTCCGTAGAATATCAAGCCCAGCTTGACTCTCAAAGAGTGAAAAAAAAATTCACCATCCAATAAAACATGTAAGAATGAAAGATACAGGAGAAAGAAATATACATCGACAGGAGATTAACACAGAAATCCAAACTGGCACGAAAGCCAGAGCCAGGGGAAAGAGATCAAAGATTCGTATTCGTAACAGACTGAGGATAGGATGGCCGTCGTCGTCGTCGTTGTTGTCGTTATTATCCTCGCAAGTTGTGTCTGGCCACTGCCCGATGCACCTGTTCGATTGGGGAAGAGAATCGTCGGTCTCGGCCTTGAAAGGAAGGCGATTGACACGGCCGTTCATGTCGGCTAGCGGCAAAGAACACACATCCCCACGACCACAATGAACCTGTCATGCGGGCTGTCGGAGCATTTGGGGTTCTTGTCATCGTCCACGGAGGTTTTGATGATGTGGGCGGAGGGCTCGCGACAGGTGCTGTAGATATAGAAGTTTTTAAAGTAATTGCACATCTTCACCGGGGGATTTCAATCCGAACGGGACAGGCAAGGCAAGGCAAGGCAAGGCAACGGCAGTACAATGACGACAGACGCAAGCGGATGCGACTTGGTCAGAGCGAGACGCTCTCTGCGGTGTGCAGGCGTGAAGGCGCTGGAGGGAGGAAGGTTTCGGACGGGCCTGGGATGTGCAACGGCAGAGGAGTTTAAAACGGATCTGGGGCATTGACAGCTGGGCTCGTGCTGGACTGGTGGAGGGAAAGATTTGGGACCCCCTCGAGGGAAGTTCCAGCTCCAGAATAATATATGCTATCCATGGTGGGCAGACTGTTTGCCAGCTGTAAATCACCAGGGATAGGGAAATGGGAAATAAGGCCCATCACAAGCCCGGTTGCAGCAAGGTTAAACAGGGGGAGGGAAAGCCAAATAAATTTTAAATTCCCGATCAGGCCAAAAATTCGAATTATTCGATTTTCCTGAATGAAAAAAAAAAAAAAAAAAAAAACAGCCAACGAAAATCCAGGGTGTGCCCAAAAAAGTCAATTTGGGGATTTGTTCTACGGCGGGTTTATTTTCAAATATAGACAGGACCCGCTCCGCCCTCCACGAACCTCAGGGCCGTTGAAACCGTCCGTAAACCTTGTCAAAGGCAAGTCCCTGCACAGATGCGGGTCCAACGTCATTCGGGCTATGGAGTAGTACATCAATCGCCCTGACGGGCTGCGATGATGCTAACCATGAAGGAAGACCGGCGGATACCGTTCCACCGCGATGCGAAGCCCCATCTGCCGCGGACTGATCGGGTCAATGGGAGATCGACGCGGTCCCTCGCAGCCGTTGATGCTTCACTTGCACGTGGCGCTAACTAGGATCTTCATGCATAGGCAATGATGGGCCAAAGGCATCGGGTTGGGTCCAAGGAAGGAATTAGGACCCTGTGAGCAGGGCCATCTTGTCACCACCCTGGCCGGCCAGCGATTAACATGTTCGCCGTTCGACGTCGCCGGGGGAATGGCTGCAATTGGTTAACCTGGCTAGTTTGCAATCGCCCCGGGATAGCCAGATGAATGCATTAGCCAATATCGGGTATGGGGAAAATCAGAAGTTAGTTCGTAAGAGTGGCGGGCCATCATTGGAGGATGCGAATATCATGGTGCCTGGCCCGTCCTGCCCTTTCCGCACCCTCTGTATTGACTGACGTCTTGCGCCCCCTCCCCTACCATTGATCATCCTACCTACATTTGTTTCCCCCCCCTGATCAATCCATGCAATCAATAACTTTATCCACGAGTTAATTTGACAGCATGGTGCCACCCCGGGCTGATAGCTTAAACCTGGTACCCGACCGGACTCGGGTACAGATCACGGCAGTGCAAATCGGCTTGTAGATCCCAGACAGAATGGTGGCCGTGAGCTGCGCTGGGATCGGAATGTATTGGACATGAAGGGCTACTAGCTAAAGGTGCCTCCTACAGGCTCCAACGAACCCCAGTACCCCAGTGAAGAGATCTGAACACCAACAGCTCAGCCCATCCAGACAGACGCCGACGCCTCACCAGACAAGGGTTTTGCAGCGCAGACCATGGGCCGTCTCCTATTCATTTTCCCGCTGAAGAACCAGTCACTGGGGGTCGTAGCTTCGGCCGCAGACCGGGTTGCCGTGCACTGTTGGGGTTGCATGCGTAGGCTTCCGAGAGATCGGGGACAGATCGGGAGGTAACGGTGCCAAGAATATAGTCGAATCCTTCACCAGGCATTTTCTGCCCGTCTGTTCTCTATTCACCCTTTCTGGCGAATCTAAACTAACATGACTAGCATGGAAGATTCGGTTGTTCTCCGTAGGTACGCACGGTGGTGAGAAGTTCCCACTCTACTCCGTAGATGGTACCATATGCAGACACGCAGGAAAGCCTCGGCCCACTGCCGGCCGATACTGAACCTAGCGGAGTAGTTAGCGGGAAACCGTCATGGCCAGAGATATCTGGTGGGTGGATGAGGTGAGGTATTTTTTTTCTAATTATATTTTATTTTCTCATCAATGCTCGCCAGGTGATGAAGCAAACATTCGTGCTTTTGGAGCAGACCAGGGTAGAAGGGATGAGGCGAGCAAGCTCCCAAGGTACGGAGTACATTGTACTTTAAGGTGATTAGCCAAGGCAACTTACCCGGGACTTAAGATCCGGCGTAATCGTTTAAAGGGACCACTGGTAATTTCCATTTCCAGGACAGGGGACAGGGGACAGGAAAGGCATCAGGACGTAAAATAAAGACCCCGGTGGGAGCTAGAGCAGCGTCTGGATAGGAACCATTTGATGAGAGGGTGCGAATGATGGAGAGGGGAGGGGGGGGGGTCACCACTCACCACTGCATCGGCCTAGTGAGGTGGTGAGTCTGGCCCCAGCCCGAGATAGGCTGGGCTGCGGGACTAGAACTCGTCCCCTGGAGGGTTGCGAGTCAGAACCCACGGCCATCGCCGTTGACAGCGTCCAAAGCGTCCATGTGCAAATGTCCGTGATTGTCCAGGTCCGCTGCCAATTCCGCTTTCCACGTCCACACTCGACATTTCCCGAGTTGGACTCGGGGGTCAGGTGGGGGCACTAGGCCGCATCGGGGCAGGCGGGGAAACGTCTTCCCAGGCGCTCGCAGTCCCAGGCTTCGTGCGTTCGGTTCTGGATGCCCGTCTGGCCTACCGACTGACCTACCTAGTATCTGCTCCGTGGCTAGTCCTCCCTCCCAGCAATCAGCTGCTGATACCACGGAGAGCTAAGCGATAACAAGCCATTGTACCTGCAGGCGGATTTAGCAGCCAAGTATCCGTCCTATACAGCACCTCTGGTGTTTGCTTGCGACCCACGGACTCCGTCCAAGGTACTCTTTTAGGCGCCGAGGAGGGGACGGTGGTGATGGTCGACCTCCTCCGGCGACGACTAGTCGCGACTTACTGTGCTCCAGGACTACACTACGGTGCGTGCATGACTCTCGTCGCTGGACCTGCTTGTACTGAGGTACTTACTTCGAGACTGCTACGGACTACTACGGACTACGGAGTACTTAAGTAAGTAGACCATAGATGTAGTTACTCCGTACTGCGTACTGGATGGGACTGCGGAAGAGCGGACCTGCCATCAACAACCTTCCTATTCGGGGCTAGAGCCAGGCTAGGCCCAGACGAGCAACGGGGTCTTATCCCCCAGACCAGCCCGATCGGGCCTGAGGCGCCAGACCCCGTGATCCCGCCATGGCAAGTGCGCGACGCCCACGATCTTGCCAGCGCCTCCCCCCCGACCACCTGCTCCCTCGCCCCAGTAGGGTCTTCGTCAATCCCTCCCACGCTCGCTTTTCGCTGTCAGCCTGCTGCCCCTGCGACAGCCACATCACTCGTTAGATGCGCCCTCCGGTGACAGGAGGCGTGCTATTTGGCTCATCTGGACTCCAACCCGTCCGTCTCCGGCCGTCGTTGTGGAGACGGGGTCGGATCCGCCCATCTCGTGCAGGCTATCGGGCACCCCAAACAATCGGAGATCCCTCATCCTTCCATCCTCTATCGGGACAGAGATCCAGATTCACACCACCAAGATGGGGTTCGGCGATTTCAACTCCATTTGCGAAAAGGCTCCGCTGCCTCTATGCTCCTTGGTCGGCCCGCCCTCGTCCATCTCAGGTTCGACGGGCATCATCCCAAACTGCTATGCGCGGAACATCGAAGTCGCCAACACCATCATCTTCGAAGGTGCGGCATGTTTCCTGCATCTGATTGCCCTGGGCATGACGGTGATCATGATCCTACACATCCGGTCCAAGTTCACGGCTGTCGGTACGTCTCCCCCCACCTCCTTTTCGTCTGTCCAATGGAACCTACACGCCGTTGAGGTCGGAATGTCGGGACGGGACACTGACATCATATCATGTCTGCCATATCAGGTCGCAAGGAAATCATCACGTTCTTCTACATCTACATGCTATTAACCATGTGTTCCCTGATCCTTGATGCAGGAGTGGCTCCCCCCGGCAGTGGCCCATTCCTTTACTTTGCTGCCGTGCAGAACGGTCTGGCCTCGGCACTCTGCACATCCTTGCTCGTCAATGGATTTGTCGGGTTCCAACTCTACGAAGATGGAACCTTTCTCTCCGTCTGGCTTCTACGATTAACCTCCGCGGCCATGTTCCTCGTCTCCTTCCTCGTCTCCCTCGCAACCTTCAAGTCATGGGGAGGCCTCAGTCCCACCAACACCGTCGGCATGTTTGTCGTAACGTATGTTCTCAACGCCATTTGCATTGCCGTCTATCTAGTCATGTCCCTACTACTGGTCATGAACACCCTGGAAGACCGCTGGCCTCTAGGCCATATCGCCTTTGGCCTCGGAGTCTTCATCTGTGGCCAGGTGCTTCTCTACGCCTTCAGCGATCTGGTCTGCGATAACGTGCAGCACTACATGGACGGTCTGTTCTTCGCTACCTTCTGTAATCTTCTCGCCGTCATGATGGTATACAAGGTAAGTCTTCCATCCATTCCCCCCTCCGCCTTTCTGCTTTCCCGCAGGGTTCCATTTCCGCATGGTCTGACCACTAACTCCCGTCCCCCCACCCTTGTCTAGTTCTGGGACTATATCACCAAAGAAGATCTCGAATTTTCCGTCGGCATCAAACCTAATACCTGGGAGGTCAAGGAGCTTCTTCCCGAGGACGATCGCCGGCAAACGGGATACCAGGATGCAGGCTCGGAGTATGCCGGGAGCATGTACCACCACCGCGCATCGACCTATCAGGCTCATAATTATTAGCCTGAGCGCGTATGTGTTTTGCTTTATTTTCTAGACGTTCCACGCCGTATCCGATGCTTCTTCTGTCCGACCGTCGCCGAATGATTGCCTCTTTCGTCTCGATTTCCGTGCTGTCGCTGTAGTTGCATGCAGCCATGATTAAATCTAAGCCTAAACTAACGATGCGTGACATGTCCAGCGATATCAAGGTTCCACACGTCTTTTCCTGCTTTTCTCTCTTCTCTTTGTGGATCTTGTCATTAGTTGTTTCAGATAAGGCTAGTGAACCTTGTCTTTCTTGATTGTCTAGTGGGGGAGGTACTAATGTGGATATATGTGGCCATTTTTTTATTTATTTATTTATTTCCTTACATATTTTACTCTTGTCCTGTCCTTGGCTGTAAGTCTTAAGTTATAAGTATCATACGCATGATTCTTATCCCGCGCCAATTGGATCGCGTGTTTTTACATAGTTTGGTCCTCGATTCTAGGCCTCCAACGGAGTTGTAGTGGATCGCTCGTTGATTTGTCGTGAGGGCGATGTTAAGGCCTGTCGGCCCTCGGAGACCAAACCCCTCTCATGGCCGCGACGGAGCGGTGTCCGGTGGGAAGACGTACCAGAGAAGCTAGTGGTATGATCGATTTCCCGGTCAAAATCCGTTCTGTCGACCGGAGTCGATACATGCTGATCGCTGGCCAGTGGAAATCAAATCCGATGGCTCCTTGGTAAGACACTAGGGCCAGACTTGTAATTGTCGGCCACTCGGAACGGGAAAGGTCCACGACATCGGGTGCATCCTTGATGCTTGCCTAGGGCGAAGTGCTGTCTTGCCATAGGCGATTCCGAGGGCAGCAGCCAGGCTGGCCCCGCTCCCGTCTCCATCGCCCAGAGTATGGGTGTGATCAGACCCTTCGACTATCAGCCACAAGTGTGCCATCCGAGCTGGGCGGGATATCGGATTACGTGGGATAATCTGCAGTCGTTGAATGCAGTTTGCTCCAAAGAAGCCCCTTTATGGAAGCCCTCATGGAGAGACAGGCGACCGTCGATCGAAGATCGTGCAGCAGGTAAGCGCTGGCAGCAACTATGCTCGGCAATTTGCTTTTTGTGATTGGAAAAACAGCCCTGTTCGGCAGTGGAAGAATGTCATTCCACGACCACGACGTCCTCTCCGTCCATAAACCCACCCTCGGTCTGGCCCTCGGTGCTGACAGCCTCGGCCTGCGGCATGTCCCCGTCCATTTCCTCGATTGGCCCCGTCGCCGTGGCGTACCAGCCCTTGTCGACCGACTCCACCAGCAGCTTGCATGCATCACCAACGAGTGAATAGAAAGCCGGGTTCTCTGCTAGCAAGAACATGCTAACGTGTGCTTTGATTTCATCTGCAGCTTTATCATTTACAGCTTTGACCCATCGGATGTCTCGTTGCGAGGCCCCCGAACTTTCTACTTCCGCGGGAAGCGAGCAAAAGGTGCGGTTTTTGGACCGTATAATCTTCTGGCTGAAGGATGAAGTCCCGGAGTTCGTGTTCTCGACAAGGGAGCTCGCGCCTTTGCCCAAGCACGTATAAAAATTGGTGCAGGCGATTCCGCGGTCCTCTTGTACTTCGAATAAGAGGGCCAGGCGCTGCCGCAACTCCGAAGAACGGGCCAGACAGCCAACGAATGCCAGATGGGACGACACCCAGCCCAGCCCATCAGTCAGTCGATCACGCTGGGAGTACATTGCGGCCGCCCCGCCGGCGGCCAGGGCCCCTGCTCCTGCAAACATGGCATATCGGCCCCACCGTTGCCAGGACGGCGTTGCAGCGACGTCGGTAGCCGAAGAGACGCTGGGGTCCGACGGGGTTAACTGCTTATTGGAATTGTTATCCTTACCGGACGGCGCTGGTTTGTTCGAGCTGTTACCACCCAGCCCAAATAAGCCAGCCGCTTCCGACAATGCCGTGTACGCAGAGGTTACATTTCGGTACTGTCCTTCGGCACCGTACGATACAACACCGGGAGAGATGCCTAGAAAAGGGGTATCAAACGCAATGACACCCTGAATATGAGGGAACATGAAAGACCCCGCCCCCACCGCCGTTCCAGAATCCGCTAGGGGGTTAGTTGCAGTCGGGTCGGTCGAGATATCTGCAGCGGATTTCGTGGGAATTGGCTGCTCTGCAGCAAGCAAAAGGAGGGTCTCGGCGGCCACTATTCCCCCCATCGAGTGACCAATTAAAAAAACGTGGACGGAAGGATCCACGGTGGGTGAAGCCGTTCGGTTTGCCACCTCCAGGTCGATGACTTGATTCTGCAGCCTACATGCAAGACCAAAGGTCAACAGTGTGTTCCACCCAGCCCGGACAGATCTTGAAAAAGATCTAGGGTGTGACATACCATTCCCGGAACACACTCACGCACTCCTTTAGCTCGCCTCGGGTCTGGTATTTCGGGTAGACTGCGGTTGCGACTCGGACAGAGGGAAGGGAGCGACTCAACAGAACACGAAGGTGTCCTGGGAACTCCCCGAAGGTATCATCATCCCCCTGAGCAGGTTAGCGAGGCTCGAAGTATACACCGGCAAGGGCCGGGCACGTGCCCAGGGCCTTCCAAGATCCAGGCCGGATGAGGGCGGGTAGAGCTTGTTCGGTACCTTGAAGCCATGGATAAACACCAGAAGCAGGGTCTTCTTCATTGTCTCGCTCGGGACAGAGCTAGATGATGTTTGACTGGCACGAGGAACGAGGCGTTGTAGAGGTTGCTGGGGAGGAAGAAAAGCTCTGGTGCAATTGTGTGGTGAGGAAAGAAGGGTCGGGAGGCAGCTACGTCATCGGGCATCCAGACCACGTGACGGGCCGCGCGCTGGCCAGTTGGTCTTTGGTACAGTACGAGCCCTGCACTGCATACTCCGGACTCCGGATTCCGTACAGCCTCGGCATCTCCGCTCTCCGCACAGCGACTACCCCGATTGCCGATCCGCGACTCTTCATGCTCTCGGCCAAAAGTGAGCCAATTCCGGATGTTCATCAATTCAGCAAGCCTCCCATACTCCGCATAGACAGATACCATGGCCTCCCGTGAGATTTACAACGTTGTGAAGCTGGTGCCCAAGCCAGGGAAATTCAATGAAGTATGTGGTTAACCTGCCCCCAATCCAATATATGATATTAACCCCTGAATTAGGTCGTAGAAGCCTTCAAGACATTCTCGCAGCACATCCAAGATAACGAGCTCAAGACACAGATCTATCTCGCTCTTCGTCCCACCGACAAAGAGGAGCTAATTCTTGTTGAAAAGTAAGCGTGGTGCAGCTGCATGAAGCGAAACTGGCTTATAATGATCTACAGGTACACGGACGGGGACAACCTTAAGGCGCACATGGGATCGCCGGAGTTCATGCAGTTCTCGCGGGCGGTTGGGCCCTGTCTGACACAGGCTCCGGAGATCAGGGGTGCTACCTTTGTTGCTGGGCTTGAGGGGAGATCGAAGCTCTAGGATTGACCTCAGTATGTGTACTTATGTGGTAGAGTTCTTTGATGCTCGATGTTATATATGCAGGAAGAGAAGCTTAAAATATTCAATATATTCACCACCTAGGTTCTCCCTTCATTGTTGCAATAAACTATCTGGGAGCAATATAGGGTGAAAGAGCTAGTCGAAACCCTACATTCAATATAGACTGTAAATAAGTGTCAAAGAATAGAGGCCTTCACCTATCAGATAGACATGCGAATGTATAGGGACTCGGATCCTCCAAGAAACTATTTAGAATTGAATGACCAGACTTGCAGCAAATTATAAATAAGATCTCAATTTTTCACTTAACCTCTTCCTCTTTTACTTCTATATCCTACTGGAATCACCAAACAGTCGTTCGAGTCTATCCAAACCCATATCACGGTGGGCAATGAGCGTACATCCAAGCCACAAGATACATCAAGACCGGCATCTAGTACCTTGAAGACTGATCAAGTGAAATACAACATAGCCCGGTGTTCTGCTTATCATGCAGCAGAAAGCCGAGATAGCGTAAAACAATGCGTCGAGGCCTGTGAAGCAGGGTAAAGCTTCAGCCAGCGTGTCCACTGCTTCGCCTGAAATTGATAGTGGAGAAACGAACAAAAAAATTGGATGGGCTTTGGAATCCCGCTGAAATTAACTATTATGAGAACCGCGAAATCTTTTGTCCCCTCGAAGGCCAAAGAAATGGGGGGGTTTGTCGTCCCTTGTGATGATATAAATGGGAGAGAATCTCAGGAACCATCAAGATATCAAAAGCGCAAGGGAGTGTTATGACGGACGTTTTTGATGGTAACCGGTTCTTACTTTAAGAGGTATTTGCGGCATCACGCTTAACTCCAGATCATCTCAAGGGGTTCTCTATACAAGACTGGGATCGTGTTTGACCAAAAAGTCCCGCAATTAGCATTTGCTAATTCATCCAACCCCGTGACAGCTTCCTGGGTATTCAACACCAACTCGAACTTTCGGAGAATCACTGAAAAAACACTCCGTTCGGGCAACCAGCCTACCAGAAGGGGTCATTCTATTGATCCTGAAACAGGCTACCGCTACAAGAGATTCGGGGGAGGAAATGAAAGGCTTGACGACATTAGTCACGATATTGAAATTTCCCTCCTGTATCGTCTACCACGTCTACTAGGTACATCCTCTGTATTCTCTGCATCTAACTGACAGGGAAAACAATGCAGTAGCGCTGTGCTAATTTATGTCACATATTTGATATGACCTGCGATCCTGGGTTTTTTTTCGTCCCCATCGATAAAAAATATTTTATTCAATTGAAATTCAGTGATCGACTGAGGGCCAAAGGAGACTTTCCTCTCGACAAACTCCTACTATTGCCATGTATTGCGATTACGTAGTTATAATATTTACTACAACGTTTGCAACCAGCAGAATCTATCCCATAGAAAACAATCGTATACTAAGAGTGAACATATCTCAGTTGGTATACCCTTCCCCGGTATGAGAGGGAGGGGAAGTCTCGACATTAGCTATTGCTTGACTCTTTGATGCTGGATTCCAAAGTATACCTTGACGAAGTGCCATTTATCACGAAGTAAGATACAAGAAATTGAAAACTTGAGCATAACTCACCCAATATGTCCTCTCAGCGTAATCAACTATCACGCTAAATGTCAAATAATGCAATGCATAGGGCCTATGTACTCTGTCCCAGACATTAGTCTATTCGAGTGTCATCCAGCCTACAACTTCTCCCCACTCCACCTCGACAACCTCAACTGACTATCCTGGATACTCGTCGCCAACAACTGCCCATCCGGCGTCCACAACCAACTCTCATGCACCGCCCGATTCTCCCCGGACCTGGGCGTCCACCCCTCCTGCACAAACCACTTCTTCTTCAACCCTTTCCCTTTCCCTTTCCCCTCCGCACCATCCCGATCCCCCTCCCAATCCAACATCCTCAACGCCTCCCCCAACCGATGAAACACCACCGTCAGCGTCAAACTCGCCATCGACGTCCAATTCCTCTGCCCCAAAGCCCTAGGGATCAACAACAACGAGTTCCGATCACAAGCATACATATGCGCACACGCATACAAATTATCAAACTCGCCCTGCTCGTCCCTCTCCCTCAGTCCCCTCTCCCCATTTACCCGCTTTCCCTCCCCATCATCCCTCCCCTCCTCCTCAACCCCCCCCTTCAACGAATACATCGCCAACTGCCGAAACCCCTCAGGCCTCCCTCCCCCGCGATTCCACCCCCGCATATCCACCTTCCTCACATCCACCCCCGGAAACTCCCTCCCCTCCAACCCCTCCTCGATCCACCAATCCGCATCCACGCTGGGACTCACCATGAAATCCTCCGGCTTCTTCCCGTCAAGGAGAGCCGCATACCGCTCCTGCACGGGCCGCGGCTGATGCGAAAACGGATTCTGGTTTTCGTCGCGCTTGAACGAGCACAGGCTCGAGAAGATGATTTGGTTGTGCTGCCGCGCGTCCACGGCTCGCGTGCAGTACATTTTGCCGTCGCGGAGGTGGCGGACCGTGTATTCGTAGGGGGTGTCGAGGAGGGCGCCCAGGATGAATGTGCCGGTTATGTTCTGGGGTGTGGGGGTTAGTGGGTTGGTTGGTTGGTGATGGGGTGCGGGGAATGGGAATGGGAATGGGGGTGGGGGTTAGGGGAGGGAGGGGGAGACGTACGTGGATCACGAAGCCTGGGGTGACGGTTTTGGAGGCTGCGTAGGCGGATTGGGCGTAGACGTGGCCGCCAAAGGCTCGTGTGCCCTCGCCTGGGGGGTACGGTGGTGCGAGGGATTCGAAGCGTTCGGTTTGTTCCGGGCTGAGGGGGTTGGGAGGCGGAGAGGGGAGCCGGCGCAGGGACATTAGGTCTGCGAAGGCCGAGGGGCTGGAGGTGTAGTAGGGTTTGTCGGGCATGGTGTCGCGTGCTGTGTGTATAGGGCTGAGGGTGGATGGGGGTGGATGGGTTGGTGTTGGGGTGGTGATGGTGAGGGGGGTGATGGGATGGTGATCTGCTGGAGGGGTGTGAGGACGGATGTTGCTTCCGTGGCTGGAGTGAATGGGTGTGTGTCTAGAGTGAATCTATGCGGTTCCTGGCATGGCTTAATAGCACTCGACTAGCAGGACCTGAACTATATGCTGGGGTAGAGCTCATGTGCCATGGATCGACCTTAGCCGACGCACGCAGGAGAACCTCGGCTGGCCGGGCGGAGTTGGTTGGTTGCCCGGAGGTGTAGAACTGGGATCGACGCGGTTGCGTTTATATCAAATATATGAAACAAGCAAGCGATGCTCTGCTCATCCCTTGATGCATTCGTAGTCATGCTAGCTGGTGGATCTTGACCACTGGTCAGGGCAGGCTGGATCATCATTGTTCCAGTCCAATTGTATACAGCTGACTGGTCACAATGATAGAACACCGTTTTGAGATTCTCCCAATCGCAATAGTCTACACTACCAGTGGCTTTGCACACGGCGGATTTACCCTTCAGATCCTCAACACACTGCCCATCACATCTCCCAGTTTAAGTGATACCGCCGCAGCGATAGCGACAGCGACGGCACCACCACCCCACCTAATTAACAGCCCACAGGGACAGGTGCAAAGGCAAATCCATGAAAAAACAGATCATCTTGATTGACCAAATCTGCCAAGTAAGGTATATGCGCCGATAATGCTGATATGATATACAAAAACCCCATCCCAAAGATAATACATTGACGATTCGCATCCGCTTTCCGTGTCCCAAACAACAAACGACTCAAGGCGAAATGGAGTCGGCAATGTTCCGGGTGTTGTTCCACTCGGCCGTGCCCTCGATATCCTTGATCTCCTCCAGCTTGTCGCCGAGCTTGACGACCGAGAAGCGGATCATCCGGGGGTCGAGCGCGAGGGTACGGCGGATGGCCGACTGCACGGGGCCGGCGGTGTCGAAGCGCATGAGGAAGTGCTGGCCTTCGGTGTAGCGGGCCTGGTGCTTGGTCGTGGGCTTGGGCAGACGGAAGGTGCCCCAGTTGGTGAATCCGCGGACTACGCCGCCGGAGCGCACGACGAGAGTGCCGGCATGGCGGGCAATCCTGTTGTCAGTCAGTCATAACCGTCCAATAACGTAAAGTATTTCGCGAAATCAGATATCCGGCAGAAATTGCATCCGAAACAACGATAGGTCGGTCGATAGACGAGGCAGGTGGTAGGAGGCAGGTGGTGGACAACGTACTCTCGAACCTCGTGGAGGCTACCGGGACGGACCTGCATACAAGCAATCAGCAATAGTTCCATCATCAAAAAACCCCTACTGGATAAGGGATCAAGATGAGAAATCACATACAATGGCAATCAGCTCGTACAACATGGCATCGACGACGTGGAGTGGGGTCTTCGAAGAGCAATGGCAATAGCGGCGGTCGGGACAACAAAAGACTCGAACGGAACCAAGTCCAGCACGGCCGGGAAGGGGATGGGATGAGATTTTTCCGAAGCGGCCTGCGGAGTCAATCACAGAGAAGTGCTTAGTACTCCGTCAGTACTCAGTAGTTAGTTAACTAACTAGGGAGCTGTAGTCATCATCTGTCTTATCAGCAACCGGCTTGGCGGTCGCTATCAGCGCCGCCCGGGAATCCATCAACCCTCACCTCCGTCATCCGTATTTAATTCCTGTACTTCCTCTTCTTCTTCCTTTCCTCCAATCCACACTCACACCACTTCTGACAACCTCTTCCCTCTCCCCTCTCCCTTACCCCGTAACATCACCCACAATGTCTCCCATCGCCCACTCCCTCCGCCCCTTCGCTTCCCGCCTCCTCGCGCAGAAGCTCCCCCTCTCCTCCGTCTGCAGGGCCGCCGCCGCGCCCGCCAGTTTCCCGCGGGGAAGTATCCGGAGCTTCTCCCAGAGCCCATTGTGTGAGTTACCCCCCTAAATCCCTTCTCCGGGAGGGTGCACCCCTTTTCTAGGGTCTCACAAAATACTAATTCATAAAAAAAAATATGTAGCTCAATTGAAGAAGTACACCGAGTCGCACGAATGGATCGAGCTCGCTGACAACGGCAAGACGGGTACGTTCCCATCCATCCATTCCATCATCACTTCCCCACAACCCACACCTACACACACCTTACAGCACTCTTCCCAACCCTCTTTCCCCTCAACTCAATTCCACCACAACTAATTACGAAACAATCAAACAGCCAAGATCGGAATCACCAAGTACGCCGCCCACTCCCTCGGCGATGTGGTCTTCGTGGAGCTCCCCGAAGTCGGCCTGGAGGTGAGTGCCGGCGACCCCGTCGGCGCCGTCGAGTCCGTCAAGTCCGCCTCGGACGTGCTCTCGCCCGTCTCCGGCGTCGTCACGCAGGGCAACGCCGTGCTCGAGGACAAGGCCAAGTTCATTAACCAGAGCCCCGAGGACGAGGCCTGGATCGCCGAGATCGAGGTCGCGGATAAGGCCGAGTTGGATGCGCTGCTGGATGAGGCCGCTTACAAGGCGACGATTGATGAGGAGTAGATTTCTTTCTTCTCTCTACCTTTCTTTGTTTGTGTCTTTCGTGAGGGGTTAGATTGGGTTTATATGCCGCGCGAAAGTGCGGTTTGTTTATGATCGGTTCTTATTTATGGGTTATTATTTTCTTTTCCATTTTTTTTTGTTCCTTTGGGAGGGGGATGGTTATGTCTTCATCACATAGTGACTGTCTAGAGCTACCTACGGTATGGTATGGCATGCCGGCTAAGGCGCGGGCCTTTTATTCAACAATTGGAAAGGCGGCTGGCTGTCTTCCCTGTCCTCTGTGTTTCTGTGGAGGGCAGGGGAGATGGTAAAGAATATATTTAAGATATCATCTTAAGCTTTGCATTGGGTTCTTCTATCTGGGGTTGGTGGTTGAGTATTTATTCTCCGACCTTTAGGGGATGGCTAGGTAGGTAATGTCAGGAAGGTATAATACACAATGTACAACGCAACGCTACACACTTGGCTATACAGGGGGGATGGATTCGCGGCAGATCGGGCACTGTAGTCGCAGTCGCATCCAGCTCTCGAGACAGGTGCTGTGGAAGATGTGTCGGCACGGGGTCACCATGTACGTGCGCCGACTGAGGATGCTCGCCGCGCCGTCCGTGACGCTGCTACTGCCCGCTGTACCGAGTGCCGCGAGAACGGGAACCTCGATCTCCTGCATGCAGATCGCGCAGTCGAAGATGGCCTTCTTCTTGTCCTTGGCTCGGTGCTTGTCTTCGTCCTTGGCTTCGCTGGAGTATTCACGTTCGTCCGCCCGCAGTGCCCCGATCGGGAGCACCCCGCCGGACTCGAGGTCATCGCCCGACCCGGCGCTGTCGCGCAGAACAGGGTGGTAGTCGTAGGCCGGGGGCGCCCAGCCGCGGGGTATGAAGAAGCGGGGGCCAAGGATATCCTGGCTCGCCAGCACCCAGACCTGGATCCAGACCCAGCCAGCCAGGGCCAGGGCCGTGGTCGTATCCGGCCGGATGAAGAGCACATTTCCACGGGCGGTGAGGAAGTATAGGAATGGAAACAGGCGGAGGAAGCTCTGGCCAACCACGAATTCCCAGCACAGTGCCTTGCGGCAGTTGCGCATGATGTTGCGATGAATCTGGGGGACCCAGAAGGAGAGGTAGACGAACCCAAGACCTCGAGCGTACATCGCGCCCATGCGGTTTGGCCAAAGGAATGACCAGATCGAGATAATGAGCACGACGAACAGGATGAAGTAGAACCGCGCGTACATGGCTCCCACGTCGCCCCGGGTATCCCGCACTGATTGTGCGGGGGTACGGTTTACGGGAGGCTCGTCTTCCTCCGGGGGAGGGTCCTGGTCGGGCGTCAAAATAATCGGGGTCGCGCCGCTGTCTCTGACTCGCGCCATGGTGGCCGGTAGTGGCAGGTTGCCAGGGCGTGCAGTGGACGGGGTCGAGCGGCGGTCTTGCTCCCTTCGCTCCGGGGCCTGGACCGCCCAGATCTCCATCATGAACTTCATCCCAATGTAACTGACCGAGAGGAAGGTAAGGAAGGATGTCGTGGTCATCACCAAGAAAGATACAGCTGGATACAGCTCCAAAAGCATAAAAACAAGCACAAAAGAATCTCCAAATGCCATCATGGCAATGGTGTAGAAGCTAACCCGGCTTCGAGTGGAGGGCGTGGATGCCTCTTTAATCTGGCGCAACAGCAGCGCAATCTGAGCGACGGAGAAGGCCGATATCACGAAGATTATGCGCGCAGAGTACTTGCCAAACTCCTCCAGTTTGGGTCCCGACAGATACAGCGCCTCCGTAGGAGGGAAGTCGGGTGCTCCTTTGGTCTCCAGGACATACCCACAGTCGGGCGAGAACACCACGGCGGACATGACCAGCAGCGGAGGGGCCGGTATCGGTGCCCCCATGGGGTACCTAAGCTCTTGCTCCATTTGCTCGATGATCGCCTTATCGGTGATGTAGCCATGGATCGCGACCGGGTGCTGCTGCAGGTAGACGATGTGTTCACATCTTGGCGCAGGGAATTCCACCTGCTCCGTCCTAACCAACGAGGACCATGGGAAAAGTGTGGGAGGTCGTTTTTGTTTCTCGGATATGGTATCCGAGAGGGATTTGATAAGCAGTTGATGGGTGAGGTTGTATGCGTCGGACGAGAGTGCTAGATGCGGCAGGGAGAACACGCCCCCGAACTTCTCGCTGGTGGTACTCAGGATGATGCTACCAGTTTCGGGGAAATGAACACCAAATAGCGAAAGGTACCAGGTGTTTCCCCAGAAA
Source organism: Aspergillus ellipticus CBS 707.79 (assembly GCA_003184645.1). Taxonomy (NCBI): domain Eukaryota; kingdom Fungi; phylum Ascomycota; class Eurotiomycetes; order Eurotiales; family Aspergillaceae; genus Aspergillus; species Aspergillus ellipticus. The sequence continues at coordinate 52,779 of KZ825803.1, read as the reverse complement.
TCGCCACTCTCAACCGCCAGGGTTGCTCGGATTTCACGGACATGGCCGTGGGGCAACCGGAGTTCTTCCCCGCCGCCTTCACGGAGGTCGAGATAGAAAGTGCCAGTGTTGCCCGTGATATTCTGGCTGAACTCGTGCGTAAAGTATTCATTTTCCTGAACGATTGCAGTGGTGTTCAGCGGGGCGTGTTCCTTGTCCTGTCGGCGGCGCACCCACTCCCCGCGCAGCTTACCCGTCGCATTGCGGTAAACCGGGAGAAGCAGTTGTGTCAGGTTGAGGTCGGGGAATGCGTCGGGAACCGCCAGGGCTTTCGGGGGTCGCAAGCCCGCCTCTGTCATAGTAGACCGCAGCTGAAACCGGGCTCTGTCCTGGACGCCTGGGAGGAGATCCCAGGCATAACTGTCGTTCTTCCTGACTCCCGGGAAGGGAAGCCACCTGTCGGCTATCGGGTCGAAGTCTCCATACTTGGACTCATTCAGCATGTGCAAGGCATTCCGTTCTCTCTCGAGTTCCCTCTGGTGTTCCCCGTCCTGAGACACCAGGGGCGAATGCGACTGCGAGCTCAGGAGGAGGTAGAAGACTACCAGGAAGAAGAAGAAGGAGCCGCGGTGATCCATAGGGGCCGATGAGTCGCGGGCATCGATCGGACTGGGGTCTCCTCTGGTTGGAACTAGGTGGCTGGGCGTCGCATGGCCCGTTTACATAGCAGGGCCGGACGCACTGGGAAGGAAAGTCATCGGCACGCGATAAGGCTGGACGTTGAGAGAGAGGGAGAATGATGAGAGGACCACGAGCGGCCAGACGGGAGTCGATGATGCGATGACGAGTCGAGGCGCCTCAGGCCGTGAGCCGGATCTCCCCGCTTCCGCCAGCGATCCACCCCGACGATGCTAAACTGCAGCCAGCAGTTCGTCCCGGCCTGCTCCTAAACTCTATTGAGTAAATAGTCGCCGGCAGGTTACATGGGCCAGAAGTATATCGCTCTGCTCCCTGAACTCTCTCATCCTGCTACCAGTAACCAGTGCTCTCCCCCAGCCGGCGAGCACCAACCCACGTGAGGCCATCATGTGATGTGGGTGCGATAGCCGGCCCGGGCGGTGAGGACTGCCTCCACGATCTGCTGGCTTGGCGTTTCGCCCCCGTACTGCCAGGCCGCCTCGAGGTAAGCTGAGGGCGCCGTGATAAGGCGATCTCGCAACATTCCCGACTCCTGACCCTTGCGTGTGTTCATTCCTCGCTCCAGCACTCTCCTCCGTTGCTATTCCGCGTGCTGTGACGCTACTGCCCCCGACCAGCACTGAAGTCCCTCGGCGCGGGCGCCAATCCTTCGTCGTTGCCGAACATGGCCTCCAATCTGCCTATCCCTATTCCTCCACGCACCCCGACGCCTCCTGCCGATGACCCTCCCAACCTCCCCGAGCAATCGGCTCATCTCTACGACAAAGACTCTCTGTCGCCACTCAGAGACACCTTCCCGGTCTCGCGGGGCAATCTGGAAGTCGGCGATGCCAGTCGCTTGAGCCCTACGCGGGGGGCGTTCAATCTGAGCCCGGCAGCCGCAGCCCAGCAGAGCGAACAAAGCGAAAAAAGCGACAATGTTCCAGACGGGCCATTCAACTTCCAGACGACTACGATGGCGAAAAGCCCGGTCGTGAAGTCGGTGAGTATCATTCCCAACTTGGTTGCGAAATAAGGCACTGATGTCTCGGGAATGCAATAGAACATTGGCCAGCGACGCGGACACAAGTACAAGCACAGTAGTATCTCGCACCAGATATTCCTCGAGCCGCCTCCCAGGGCTCCCTTGGCCCTGCCCAACTCATTGCCCATCCCAACTTTCAAGGAATACCGTTCCAGTATGTCCAGAGACCAAACCACTCGGTTCTGGTGGAGCGTGTGCCACATGGGCGTTGCGGCCTATACCCTCTGGAGTGCCCACGGATCGCTGGCTATGACGGCTCTGTCGCACCTGATCCTCTTTGACTCCATTGGCGCATTGCTGTGTGTGGCGGTTGACATCCTCGGGAACTTCGAGGTGTGGAAGCGCTCCAGTGTCCGACACCCGTTTGGACTGGAGCGCGCAGAGGTGCTTGCCGGGTTTGCCATGTGTGTCCTGCTGCTTTTCATGGGGATGGATTTGATTTCTCACAACCTGCAACATTTCCTCGAGTCCTCGGGCCACGAGCCCCATCACACCCATGTCCACGAGCGTGTTTCCCTCGGTCGTGTGGACTTTACTGTCCTGCTGGCAATTATGTCCACCCTGGTCTCCGCCATTGGCCTGAAAAACCACGGCCGGATCGGAAAAGCAATGCGCTTTGGGTACATCGAGTCTCTACCGTCGGTCCTCAGTAACCCGTCGCACTTCCTGACCCTTTCCTGCTCCGCCCTTCTCCTTCTGCTGCCCCTGGTGTCCATTCGACTCTACAACTGGCTGGACGTGCTGCTCTCCGGAACCATTTCCATCTCTATGTGTGTTCTCGGAGTGCGCCTCGTCAAGACTTTGGGGTCTATGCTCCTGATGTCGTACTCGGGTCCCGGAGTGTCCGACGTGATCCGCGATATCGAAGCCGACCCTGCCGTCTATGGCATCGACGATGCTCGATTCTGGCAGGTCCATTACGGACTGTGCATAGCGAATCTCAAGCTTCGTGTTTCGGGGCCAGAGGAGAACCTTGTGCGGTTGCGCGAACGGATCGCCAGCCTGATCAAGAACCGCCTGGGGGGCGGGTACGGCACTGGGGGGCAGAAGTGGGAGGTCTCGCTGCAGTTCACGAGCGAGAAGGCGTAAACGGCACGGTGACACCGTTGTCTGTATATATGACCATGACTGGCTTTTAATGAAGATATCATGTATTAGTGTTTATAGTTTATCAGCATGGATGTTTAACTACCTCGATAAAACTACGGCGTGTAGCTTGACTTGATCGGATGCGAGTTTGCAGTATGCACTACTGTAGTATGCATATTCGCGAGAGTAGGAATATGCCATTTCAAAGCGCACCCCTCTAGAAACATCCTTAGTACATGCTCAACATTATAGTTCCCGTTCAATTGATTGAACCAAAGTATCAATTGCCTGCAGTAGTATAAGTCAAGGCCGTCACTTTGGTTCCTCACCTCTCAATGTATTACTCTGGTACTTGTCTATAACCGTTGTTGCCAATCCCCAGTAAAGTCCGCAGTTAGAAGTATAAGCTACGTTACTCAATTGACTTTGATAGAGATATTTCCTTGGTGACTTGTCAGGAAAAACACGTAGCTCTCAATGGCATTGACTGGGCAAGACAAACCCAGCTCCCAGTCCAGTGGGCTGATTCTAAGCCCGAGAACCAACACTACTGACCAACCTCATACAGCATAACCATCTTCCCTTCTAGCAACCCAGCCTCTAGAGTCCATACAGCTCAACTTTTGACCATGTCCCTTCTCCAAATCACCCCATCCCCCATCCCCCCCTCTCCCCGCCCTCTTCACCACTAGATAATCAACCGGAAAGTAGAAAAAAATAAAATAAATAGATATATGATTCCATTGACAGACCTCACAACAAATAAAACCGATCAGGTCCGATCCGATCAGGTCTGGTCCAGTCCAGTGCGATCCCGGCCCATCTAACCCAACCAAACCACAAGCAAACAACAAAATGCAGACAGCATCAACGAGCAACAACAACAAATGTACAAGATTCCCCCCCTTTTCCACGGTAGGTTGTTCACGACGTCGCAGCCAAGGTACCGGCCTCTTCGATCTTACTCAGCGTTCCCTCGCGCTCGTCTCTCCGCCGACGCTTCTCGAGGATGGCTTCGCGGCGCTGTGCGAGGATGCGCAGTTGGCGAGTCTCGATGCCCTGCAGCCAGTATCCGAAGCTGCCGCCCACGCCGGCGAAGAGAGGGTACACCCACAGGGATTCCTTGGCGAGTATGGGACGCATTTCGATGCCGAGTTGCCAGAGGCGGACGGCGATGCCTGGGACAGGTTATGTTAGTGGTGATTCTGGGGAGTGGGGGAGGAATTGGGAGGCATTGAGTTAGGTGAGGGGTAGGTTTGGTTGGTGGTGGGAGCTGGTGATCGATCGCGAGGGGACATACCGAAGCCGCCCCAGAAGAGGACTTTGTGAACCATGATGATGGAGGAGGGGGGGGAGGTGGCGGAGCGAGGAAGTCGGAGAAGGAATTGGACGGAAGGTCAAGACCGCGGGAGGTCAGGAGGCAGAACAAGACGGGCGGATTGCGACAGGCCAAACAACACGAGCACAGCACAATTGCGGCGAACGGAATGGCACAGCGACGGTCGAGATGAGGTTCGAATTGGACGGGGCCGGCGAATCACGGGGCCGGAGTTCCCAATCGGGCTGCCGGATTATCATTTGTCCGAGGAAGCAGCGCGCGCCGGCAGGACTAGCTTTCTAAGTCAGTCCTGGCTGGCCCCGGCATGCGCTGCGGTCCTCCGCCCGCTCACCTCCGTGGTTTCCCACTCCGACCCCCCGATCCTCCAGTTTGGATTCTTTACTCGGGTTCGCGGGCTTGAATCACTTCCTTTCCTCGGCATGGCTGGTCCAGAGGAGATGGCGGACGGACTGCTGGCGGCGGGCGTCAAGCGACCGTCGCTGGATCTGGAGAGTCTGCAGCGGAAGAAGTTCAAGACCGACGAGCTGCCTTTATCCGCGGCGCAACATACGGCAATTGAGAATCTGCTGCACTCGTTCAAGAAACGGGGTGGATTCGATACAATTCGGAAGAAGATATGGTCTGAATTCCACGATGGGGTATTTTTCTTTTCTACTCCTTTTTTTTTTATAACTTTTTGGTGTTGGTGGGTGCGGTTTTTGCTAATGCGCGCCCCGTCTAGGAAGGCAAGGTGGAATTCACCAATCTACTCGTCGAGCTCGCCGAAAAGGAAATCGATCGCGAACCGGGCCTGCTGTCCCGCGGCCGGGGCAAGGCCGCGACCTTGATTGAAGGCGCGGTGGATCGGAGTGACGTCTACAAAAGTGTCGAACATGCCTTGGATGCGCTGGCGTCGAATCACCTCCCTGCGATCCTGGACCTCGTCCGCGAAATTCGTCGCGATGACATTGGCGAAGAGCGTGCGAACCAGGAGGAAAAGGCCGGCAACAAAACCGACGAAGACTATGATCTCGAGGTGAAAGCGAAACGCGACCTACGCGAAGAGGCCTGGCAGGAGGAGGTGCGCAAGCAGCAGGAGGCGGAGGAAGAGGAGGCGCGCAAGAAGGCGGAGGAGGACCGCAAGCGACGGGAGCTTGAGCGCCAGAAGGAGGAGGAAGAACGAGCAAGGAGGCGGGAGCGCGATGAGCAGCGTCGGGAAGAGCAACGCAAGCTGGACGAGCAACAGGAAAAGGAACGCCAGGAACGGTACGAGCGGCGGCGACGAGAAGATCGTGAGAGGTTTCGCGACTGGCGCGACCCGAGTCGAACCAGAGACAGGGATTCAGACCGGGATCGGGATAGGGATAGGGATCGCTTCCGTTTCCGAGATCGCTCACAAGGTCACCGCTCTGACCGTGCGCACTCCCCGCGATTCCGTGATTCACGAAAGGAGAAGTCTCCGGTCTCGAAAGAACCTACCCCGCCACCGGCATCGGCAGCGCCCCCAGTGGATGAGAAGACATTGGAGGAGACAGCGCTACTGATGTTGCTGAAGGAGGGCGAAGAGCTGGCCGCCAAGGCGCGGCAAAAACCCGAGTTCGACTTCGAGGAAGCAGAGGCGATCGAGAACGGCTTGAAACCACCCGTCAAAGCAATTAAGACAGAATCGAAGTTTTCCAACACTCCCCGGTCTGGCAGTCCGTCGGGCGACACCGATGCGAATCGAAGACGCGGATCGGTAATAGCGGACGATCGAAATAGGGTAAAACGACGCGACGAGAGTGGGAGTCGTACGAGAAGGAAGTCTCGGTTCGACGACGACCGTCGCGACAAGTCGCAGGATGTGTCCAGCCAGCCGCGAGCCCGGGAAACTGATGACCGACCTCCTATTCGAGATTTCCGCGAGAACCGATACACGAGCTATCGACCTGGCCGGCGAAGCAGAAGTCGTTCTACCACCCGAACATTTGACCGCGATCGAGACCGTGACCGTGACCGCGACCGTGATAGACACCGGGATTCTGACTATCGCCGGGACCGCAGCCGAGACCGAGATCGAGATCGCGATCGCGATCGAGATAGGAATCGGGATCGTGACCGTGACCGAGACCGAGACGACTACCGACGCCGACGAAGCTTCTACTCCCGCTCCCGCTCCCGCCCCCGGTCCGTCCACCGGGACCGCGAACGTGAACGAGATCGTGATAGGGATAGGGACAGGGAGCGCGATCGAGACCGAGACCGTGATCGAGCAGACAGAGACCGCGACAGGGACCGCGACAGGGACCGTGAAAGAGAGCGGGATCGAGACCGAGACCGCGATAGAGACCGCGATCGAGACCGTGAAAGAGAGCGGGACCGAGACCGCGATAGGGACCGCGACAGGGACCGTGACAGGGACCGTGATCGAGACCGCGGCCGTCAACGCGAATCCGACCGCACCCGCGAAAACGAGAAATCGCCTCCAGTGTCCGTCTCGTCGCGCCGCCGCTCGCGCTCGCGCCGCCGGTCACGCAGTCCCCACGACATCGACCGCTACGTGCCGCCCACCAGCCGTCGGAGCCGGTCTCCTCGTCGACGGCCGGAGAAGGATCGCCGCCCGGAGGATCGCGAGCACTTTGCGGGCAGCTCGATCGATCGGTACGTGCCTCCGGGGATGAACCCTCCTCCACCGTCGGGGAGTGAGCGGAAACCGGAGGGCGAGCCGCCGCGGGACGATGAGCGGAGGTCACGACGGCCGAGCTCGAGTCGGAGTCGCCTGCCATTGGGCTAGGATTTCGTGTCTGCTGTACCTAGGTATCTATCGAAGGTGGTTAGGGCTGTCTGTAATGTAATATAATGTATCTTTATAGGTGTATGTTCGGGTCTATTATAGGGTGGTGCTCTGTTCATTATCTGCTGGGCTTACGATTGGGGCGAAGACTCTTGCTAACTCAGTTACACTGGTTTCAACATCCTCTACTAACAGCTCGTCCCTCCCAAGAACTGAAACAAAACATCTCCATCATATCACAATACATCATCAACAATACCATTCAACTCAAACCACAATGCTAAACTACCTATGCATGCATGCACGCGCTGTATATCCATGCCCAGCCCGTCCGTCAAACCAGCCATGACCGAACCACTAGCTGGCACCCAAGAAATGAATAAAGAAAAATATAAATAGTACGAAGATGAACCAACAGACCGCAACACCCTCATCTCCACGCCCTACTTACTCCCATCCAAAGCCTCCTGATACCCCTCATTCTCATCATGGCGCTTATAGAAGTACGCATTCGACCCGGTCCCCGTGGGCCTCAGCTCCGGCGACAAGCGATCCAGAATCGTTTGCTCAAGCGCCTTGATAGACCGTTCGTTCGAGCCGAGCTTATTCCACACGGAGATGAGATGCGAGTTGAACCGAATGGAGGTGGAAACGCCGAGGACGTGATCGTGCTCTATATTATTTTTTCGTCGCATTAGCACCGCATCGCACCGCACCGCACCGCAGTGCTATATCCGCACATCCCAAGCAAATACACAAGAAAAGATAGTGGGGGAGGGGGGATGATAAGCAAACATACCCTTCTCCAAAACGGCCTGAAACTCATTCGCCATGCACAGAATGGCAATCTCATGAAAGAACGCCTGGGCTTTGCTCTTGGGCACGCGGAAGCGCCAACACCCCCCGTTGCGGTTCTCGGGGTCCTCCCAGACGGGCCGCACGCCCTTGCGGAAGATGTGCACGGTGTCGCGCAGCCGGATCTTCTCCCAGGGGTAGTTGTTGTAGACGCGGTAGAAGGTCGCGATGTCGGCGACGTCTTCGTGGAGGACGTAGAGGCGGGAGTCGTAGTCTGTTACGGCTGTTGATTTGGGGGTGGTTGTGCTGGTGCTGGTGGTTTGGGGGGTGTCGGCGTTGTGCTTGTCGTACCATACTGTCCAGTGGTATTGGAGGGGGAGGGGTCGGAGTTTGCTGAATATGCTTTGGTGGAGCGATTTGCGGGTCGCGGGGGAGGAGGCCTCCTCGATGGGGCTTTTGTCGTTGATGTGGAGGCTTGGGATGGTCATTTTGGGGGTTGTTGTGGTTGTTTTGGGTGGGTGGGTTGGGGGTGGAGAGTGGAGGGGAGGAGATTCCCGGGTGAGGAGGGAATAGGTTGGTATATGTATGTGTATAGGTTTGGATGGTCCTATTGTCTGTTTTGTGAGTTTTGGAGATGAGCATCAATGGATAAGTATAAAGGAAGAGAGAGGGGGGGGGGGGGACAAAGATGACGGAGACAAAGGGGTTGGATGGATGGTTGGATGGATGCTTATGTTTGTTCGATGAACAGGACAGGACAATGAGACCGGGACAAAGAAAGGTTACCCACCCTACCCAAAGGAGCCAATGGTGAAGCTATTCCGAGCCCCGACCTGACGAGGACAACAGTAAATTGACCAGAAAGCAGAGCAGAGCAACCACCACACCAGCCCAGGAATCAGGAGACCGATGATGACGACGGACCCCGCCGTCCAGACGAGCGAGGGCGCGAGCTTATCAAGGCCCCATATACCCCATGAGCTAGTTTCACCGAGGCTTCACGCCCGCCAGTGACCAGCCATGCAGCCGTCAGCGACTCAGCCGTGACGGGCTGCAAGGTTTCACCCGCCGCGTGCCTGCCAGGGCGGATAACTGGCCGGGGCGATTGGAGGCATCGCGTCAGCCTAGTGCAGGTGACGCCTCTACTCTTAGATAGTAGTACATGCTCCGACTGCCACTTCTGCTCCTGACTGAGGGCTGGGCCGGCCTGACCCGTCAACCCCGCCAATCCGCCGCCCCGCCCCACTTCGGCGCCAATCGGCGGGCTGGCCGTTATTGGTGCGTTTGTCTATACCGCTTTACTGACCGCATCCAGCAGATGGATATCTAGGGGAGATCAGACACTTTTGAAAAAGCTTCATCAGAGCCTTGGATACCCCGAGAAACATTTACCCTATGAAATACACAAGATCTAATATGGAACTGCATATATACCCCATCCAAGCCCCCAGATATCTACCACAACATCTTACAGAGCCTCCAGGTCATACAACAAAACATGCACGAAACCTCCATCCAGCAAATAATTTACATTGAGTATATAACAGGCCCCTATCAATCTCTTAATTGACACCTAACATACTACATAACCTAGGTAGATAGTAGACCCAAGCATAAAACACCGATGATCCAATCCTCCGTACGGAGTACTACTCCGCTTACTACTCCCGCACCGTAGCAACCAATCTGCCGGCAGAAAACCCGCATCGACATAATTTTCCCGCAGATTCAGCCCAGCTACTTACTTATCTACAACCAATCTCCCTACAACCCAACCATCCCATCTTTCCTCCTTCTCGCCCCTCCAACTCATTCTCTCCCTACCCTACCCTACCCTACCCTTCAACCTACCACCCACGATGTCTCCCTACCCTCAAACCCCAACCACAACGGCCACCGACCGCCACGAACACTCGCCCACCCACGACCCAACCCACCCCACCACTCACCCCGAAGACGACGACGACGACGACTACACCTCCTCCTCCGGCTCCTCCTCTGAAGACGATGACGACGCCTCCAGCTCCGAAGACGAATCCCCCTCTGTCCCCACAACCACCGCTCACACCGCCAGCGGCGAGGAAATCCCCCGCGTCCCTACCCTCCCCAAGCCGCGCATCCGCCACATGAAACAGAACCCTGATTTGATGGCTCGACTGTCGAGTTTCCTGCCGCAGATGAAGAGTGCGAATGAGCATTTGGAGAGGGAGATTGCGGCGGGGAGGGGGAGGGATGTTATGTTGGAAGAGGAGGAGGGTGATGAGGAGGGTGATGAGGAGGGTGCTGAGGAAGAGGGAGAGGGGGAGGGGAGGCAGTATATTGAAATGGTATGTTTTACTTTATTACTTTACCCTGGTTTGGATTTGGGGTGGAGTTTGGGGTATTGGGTGTTGGGAAGTGTGTGTACTGACTGTCTGTAGAACCTGGGGTTGGGTGTGCTGGAAGAGAAGGACGGGGAGCAGGATGCAGAGATTAAGACTGGGCCTGGGGCTGGGGAGCAGGATTTGGGCCTGGGGCCGCAGCATGTGTTGGCGGAGAGGTTGAAGAATGGGGCTGCGGGTGCGGATTCGAATGTGTTGGATATGTTGATGGGGAATGTTGATGGTGCTGATTCTGGTGCGGGTGGGAAGCCGTCGATTGAGGAGGTTTAGGGTTGGATTTTGGATTGGGATTTGGTTATGGTTTGCTGAGGCTGCTTGCTTGGTGGCTTGAGGTGATTGCATGGATTGGCGTTTTGGTTGGGATAAAAGGTCTATAAAAGTTAGGATTTGCTTTGGGGATATAATTTGGTTTTTTGGCTTGCTGGGGCTGGCATGCATATCGTATCATATCACTATCTAGAATCACATAGCATGTCGTATATAATGTGATTTACCTGTCCGGTAACTAGGACAGAGTATTCTGGCTGCCTATGCTCTTATTTTTTTTTGGTTTCTGCGCACACTGAGCATATGTAGGGATACTGGGATCAGTCCCCTGGCTATCCTGAACTACCATGAAAGCTAGTTGGCAATGTTGACAGGTTATGAGTTTGGTTTTGATTGGTTGTATAGTGTAGACCGTAGACCGCAGACTAGAAAAATATGATATTAAAGAAGTTATCATAGTGCCAATGCCATGAGTGAGACTACTATTGTATGTACTTGAAGCATAAGAGAAAAATTGGTATACTCGTACAACTATGAGACAGCGCCTTGGACCTCTGCATTTACCTAGCTAGAAGCTACCAGTCAGTCAGCTCTAGCCAGCCACTGCATTTCAATTCCACTATTTTATGTTGGTGGCATGTTTTGTATAGAAGAGATACCCCCAGAGACACTCACTACCGGATTATTGAAGTTGTCTGTTTGGGATGTGTGCATGGCTCTCAGCTACTTATTCAAGTGTGTTCATCTACATGCCTAGGACCTAGGTGCAGACAATAAGTCTACACCGGTACTTATTTACCTGTTTTCTACTGTCTACAGATAAACGAGTTATTTGAGCATAAAGCTTGAAATAAAATCAGTGATCCCCGACAGAGAAGCTCTGACTAGCTACATCGACAAACAATAATCATTCCGACAGAACACCCCCACCGTAATAAGACATGTCGCACAGGAATATCAATGTTCTAGGCTATTTGCATGAAATTAGAAATGTGTATACGCTCAAGAAAGGATCTTGATCTTATTAACTATCGTCACCGCATCACCATCGTCCACTTAGGAAACCTCCTTGATCCGGCACGTCCAGCCGGATTCCTGGCTCAGTAGGGGCAGACTGGGATTGTTAGTATGAGGAGATAAAATAAAAAATAGGCTTGGAAACTCACCTCGCGCCTAGACACCAGCCAAGTTCGTTGTTCTTGATCTTCTTCGCGATCTTGACCTCGCGCGACAACGGCATCTCGTAGCCCGTGTGCAGCAGTCCCAGCATGAAGTTCAAGTCCAGGCACCACTCGGGGCGGTCACGCAGCTGAGGCAGGGCGTCGTCGATGCCCTCGAAGATCTTCCACTGGGGCTCACCCGCGCACACCGTCGCCGTGAGCTGGTGCAGCTCCTCCAGAGTGAAGGAGTCGGGCATGCCCAGAGGCTTGGTGCGGTCGAAGAAGTACGAGAAGATGTACACATCCTCCCGGGCGAAGGTCTTCTCCAGAGAGGGCTGGTGGACACCGTTGAAGGAGCAGGGCGCCAGCTTGCAGTCGGCGTCCTTGTTGAGGATCTTCTCCGCCAGGCCACGGCACTGCGCCGCGGACGACAGGCCCGCCTTGGGGCCCACCATCTTGACGGTCACCTTACCCGCGAGTTTGTGGTCGTTGTCAAAGGTCAGCTCGATATCGCGCTCCATGCCGGGGCCAATGCACGGGTTGGCGATGGGCTGCTTCAGCCAGGACAGATCAACCGGACTGGCAGCCAGCTTGGCGTCGACGATCGCCTTGTGGACGGCATCACGCGCAGCCATCAGCCCGTAGCCCAGGTGGGAGTGCTGGTACAGGTCGAAGTGGCGTCCACCGAACTGCAGCTCGTACTTGTGATCGCCAGCCGCCAAGTGCTCCGGCATGCCGCCATTCGGGCTCTTCGGGAAGGTGGGCTGGTAGACAATCTGAGTGGAACCGCCACCCAGGTCGAAGATCGCCGCGGTGGGGGTCTCGTCGGGACCGCCAATCTTTCCAAGGAGGTAGTTGGTGGTGATCCAGGCGTAGACACCCTCGTCCGAGCCATCCATGATCTGAACACCGCCCTTCTCCCGCGAGACAACCGGGAAGGGGTAGACGGTCTCCAGGCGAGTTCTCACGGCTTCCAGGATGCGCTGGCTCAGCTCGGGTCCGAGCATACGCAGTCCAGCGGTGGCCTTGACGGCAACCGGGGAGCAGGACTTGTACTCATCGGGAACCGACTTGAGGGCAACCTGCATCAGAGGGTCAAGACTCTTGGCAGCTCCCTCGGCATCCTCCTTGTACGAGCTCAATCCGGAGCCTCCCTGGCGCTTCTCGGTCTGCTCGAAGACCTCGTTCTCCAGCTCGGGGGTCGAGCCGCAGTTGTTGAAACGGTAGACGTGGATACGGGAGCCCTGGCTTCCCGCGTCGATCATGAGCGCATACTGGATCAAAGGCTTGGAGGGATCAGAGGGCTTGGTGCACTTTTCGGTCAAGGGATCCACATCGGTGGACGGGGCTTCTGCAGTCGATTGTCAGCCCAGCTCGGGGTCTCCGGGGTCGGGGGCTACTCACGGGTTCCAAAGTTGCTCACGCTGGGCTTGGATGGCGACAGCCACAGGAGCATCAACAACACGCAACCAACAATGGCGCCGGTCTTGAGGTAGCGCGACCGCTGGTTTTGCGACATCATGGCGGTAAAACTGCGGGGGGATTTGTCGGATGTATCGTCCAAGTCGACGGATGTGAGTGGGGGGTCGGAGACGTGCGACACAGAGCGTCGACCAGCTCGCGAACCGGGGATTGAAAACGACGGTGTACCCTGAGAGTGTCGACTGTCAACTCCAGTCGACATGCGGACAAGGCCTAGAGATGGATGAGGCTGTGCGGTCGGGCCCGGGGACACGCTTTGTCGTTCCGACCGAGTTGGGGGAAAGAAAGACTGGTAGGTTTAGCGGTTGGAACGAAGAGGAACCATAGGATCGTCCGGGAGCCTCCGGTGCAGCCCAGAAAGGATCGTGGAAGACGAAACGACGAGCGAGGGGAGGGGGGGATGGGGGAGGGAGAAGGGGAAGGGGAAGAGTCAGGGTCAGGAGAAGAGAGCGTGAGAAAGCGAGACGGGCTGGAGGAGGCGAATGGAAGGCTGGATGGAAGGCCAGGTTAATTAGGGAGGGTCTGGCTGGGCGGCCGGCCTCTCAGGGTCTCGCATCTGATCGGGGATCCGCCCGCTGTGGCGCCCGCCCGCCGTGGCTGGTGGGCGGTCGCCGCTTGCAGCCACCGCCGGCTCTCAACAGCCAACAGCCAGCAGCTCGATGCGACCAGCCTGCCAGACACCAGACACCAGACACATTCCGGCCATCGTCTGTCGCTCTCCGAGGCCCTCCCCCGCGTTCCCTTCCCTGACATCGCCGCTCGGGGCCCCTGTCACCCCCAACCATGAACCACACGCGCAGCCTCTGTCCGCCCACGCGGGCCCTCCGCCAGCTCTTCCTGGCACCCCAACCCATCGTCCGCCCTCAATGCGGGCGACTCGACCTCAGAATCAATGCCACCCCCGCCCGCTGCTACAGCCCGACCGCATCCCTGGGCAGGATATACGCAAAACCATCCAATATCATCCCCCCCACCCCTCAGGACCGAGATGAAGCCATCCGGGCGCCGTTCGTGCAGATTGTGAACGAGGCCAACACCCTGGACGAGCCGATACGACTCCGCGATGCGCTGCGGCGTGTGGATCGCTCGGTGGACTGCCTGGTGAAGGTGGCACCAGGAGTTGATGGAATCCCGGTGTGCAAAATCCTGAACAAGTACGAACTGTCGAAACAAACCCGCGAGAAAGCAAAGCCCCAAAAAGACAACCTCAAGCAGATCGAGGTGAACTGGGCCATTTCTGCCCATGACCTCCAACATCGGATGAAGCAGCTGGAGACCTTCCTCGCCAAGGGCCGCAAGGTGGAGCTCAGTCTGACGCGGAAGAAGGGCAAGCGTGCGCCCACCGTGGAGGAGGTGAAGGCCTTGATGAACGGGGCGCTGGCGACTATCAAGAGTACCAACTCGATGCTGGTGCGGCCTATGGAAGGGGAGCCGGGCAAGCATGTGTTGCTGGTGCTGGTGCGCAAGGACCTGGCATGATGATGGCGCTGTTGTATGATATCCCCTGTGTACACTACGGACTGTATATAAAGCAATCTGGGACAAACAAAAGTATACCTCAGACTATTGGCATCTACTCGATACTCCACTCCGTACACAGTCGCGGAAGTGGGAGCTTAGTGTGGTCGGACTACCGTAGTACTCCATCTGGGAGGAAGTAATACTCCGCAATGCTGCGGCCGTGATTGGCGGGCGGCTGAGTCAGCGCTCCCCTAAATTTTCCCGGGCTCAAGAAGCCGGCGAGCGGCCGGCTGAGCTCGTCCGCTTGTTGTTCTCTGTTTTCATTCCTGTCCGGTTGTCTTTCATCCCAGGGTAGCCATCATGTCTGGTCTCGCTAGATCCGCCAACCTTCTGCTGCGCTCCAGCAGGTCCTCCCTGCTGTTGCCCCGCGGTGTCAACCCCATCCAGCATGTCTTCGCCAAGGACAAGCTGGCTGTCCGTGGAATGGCAACCGCCTTCGAGCGCACCAAGCCTCACGTCAACATCGGTGTGTTTCCATCGCCAAATCATCGCTTCTCGTGCCGCAGCTAATGTCCCCGGCCTAGGTACCATCGGTCACGTCGATCACGGCAAGGTGAGCATCCAATGCCCTCGGTGGTGCTGTTCTCCGATGGGCCCGAAAACTTCTCACACCTCTTCCAGACTACCTTGACCGCTGCCATCACCAAGTACCAGGCCTCCAAGGGCCTCGCCCAGTTCCTCGAGTATGGTGCCATCGACAAGGCTCCTGAGGAGCGCAAGCGTGGTATCACCATCTCCTCCGCCCACATCGAGTACGCCACCGAGAACCGTCACTACTCCCACGTCGACTGCCCCGGTCACGCCGATTACATCAAGAACATGATCACTGGTGCCGCCAACATGGACGGTGCTATCATCGTCGTTGCTGCCTCCGACGGTCAGATGTAGGATTGACCCTCGATTTGGACTCTTTTAAGACACCCACTGACACCCGCCTAGGCCCCAGACCCGTGAGCACTTGCTGCTGGCCCGTCAGGTCGGTGTCCAGAAGATCGTCGTCTTCGTCAACAAGGTCGACGCCATCGACGACCCGGAGATGTTGGAGCTCGTTGAGCTGGAAATGCGCGAGCTCCTCGACACCTACGGCTTCGAGGGTGAGGAGACCCCCATCGTCTTCGGCTCTGCTCTGTGCGCCCTCGAGGGCCGTCGCCCCGAGATCGGCACTGAGAAGATCGACGAGCTTCTCGGAGCCGTCGACACCTGGATCCCCACCCCCCAGCGTGACATGGACAAGCCCTTCCTGATGTCCGTCGAGGAAGTCTTCTCCATCCCCGGCCGTGGTACCGTCGTGTCTGGCCGTGTCGAGCGTGGCCTGCTCAAGAAGGACAGCGAAGTCGAGATCATCGGTACCTCCGACGAGGTCATCAAGACCAAGGTCACCGACATCGAGACCTTCAAGAAGTCCTGTGACGAGTCCCGCGCCGGTGACAACTCCGGTCTCCTGCTCCGTGGTGTCCGCCGTGAGGACCTCAAGCGCGGTATGGTCATCACCAAGCCTGGCAGCGCCCGGGCCAACAGCAAGTTCATGGTCTCCATGTACGTCCTGACCGAGGCTGAAGGTGGTCGCCGTACTGGCTTCGGTATCCAGTACCGTCCCCAGCTGTTTATCCGCACTGCCGGTAAGTGTTCCCCGTGTCCGTGAATAGGCGAGTCCAAGGGCTAACGATCTTGCAGATGAGGCTGCTGAGTTCAGCTTCCCCGACGGTGACCAGTCCCGCCGCATCATGCCCGGTGACAACGTCGAGATGGTGGTCAAGACCCACCGCCCCGTCGCTGCCGAGGCTGGTCAGCGCTTCAACATCCGTGAGGGTGGCCGCACCGTCGCTACCGGTCTGGTTACTCGTGTCATGACGGACTAAGCGCCTGGCGGGGGACCGACCAGCATGACCGGATAACGGGGTACTGTGTTCTATGAAAATGAAGCAAAACTTGACAGGGATTCATTGCTAATATTTGCACCATTCTGAGCGCGACGTGATCGGCCGGGTGGTGGTTGCACCGGAGTTCTCGAGTCATATTCATGTATCTGTATTGTATTGAAACCGTGTAGACTTATTCTCTCTTCTCCTCTCTTCTCTCTTCTCCTCTCTTCTCTCTATACCTACCTACTACCTATGTTCTAACTATGTCGTTGAATATGACCTGGATGATCTTAACTGGATGCGGCAGAAACGCGGACTCACCGCTGTCCTGTGTATTAATTTTCCATTTATTGTGTAACCAATGGGTCGACTATAAATAGCATGTAAACACCCACCACCCGTACAGAGTGGACGATGCTGCTCAGATCAGCCCGGATCGCGTGTGGCCACGATCACGGCTAGCTAAGTGGGCGACGGCGACTGGGCCGGGCGGTGGCGGCCTGGAAGCTCAGGCCGAGAGCCCCGGACAACGCAGTTGTACTTGTATCTACGGAGTACCAAGTAGTAAGTTACCAAGGGAGTAAGTTACCAAGTTACCCAGTAGCAACCAGTAGCAACCACTAATAAACGGGCACTCCTGACCAGGGCCACCTTCCACTTCTCAGCCGACCCTCTCGCTCGTCGCTCACTTGCTCCCTCGCTCCTCACTCATTCCCAAGTCCCAACAGACCTCGGTGGGGGCTTTTCATCTTGTGATTGTCCGTCTCCCGTGGTGATCCCCTTTGACCTCATACCACCCTCCACCCTCCACCGTCTTCTCTCCTTACTTCCGGCCTATACCACTCCCGCCGGTCCCTCCTTTCCCTTTCTCGCCACACTCTCCGCATCTGACGTCCACCGGCCTCGTCCGTCCTTCCCCCAGAATCCTCCACCACTACCCTCATCCCCCCAATCTGGCCACAACCGCAACGCAGCCTCCTCCTTCGTCATGGCAACCAATGGCCACTTTGCCGCGATTGGCAACGGCGCCAGTGACAAGACCGCCTACGAGCACGGCGTGCAGGTCATCGACGAGAATAAGGAGTTCAAGTAGGCCTCGCTCCCCTGCTGTCTCTGAGACACTCCGCATGGTTGGGGTCCAGCTTCCGGCCAAACCACCACCTTGCGACTTGCGACGGCCCTCCGTTCAGGGGTCTGTCTCCCACGGCGCATAGGCTGACAGCTATTACAGTGCCAACATCGCGAAATACCTCAGCCTCGAAAATGTCACCTCTTCCGGCTTCAATTACCATCTCATCTCCGTCTTCGGGTCCCAGTCGACGGGGAAATCCACCCTGCTCAACCACCTCTTCGGTACCCACTTCTCCGTGATGGGGGAGCAGGAGCGACGCCAGACCACCAAGGGCATCTGGATGTCGAATAACAAGAATGGCGCCGATTCGTCCATGGCCGATAACATCCTGGTGATGGATGTCGAGGGGACGGATGGTCGGGAGAGAGGTGAAGACCAGGACTTTGAGCGCAAGAGCGCTCTATTCGCGCTGGCGACGAGTGAGGTCCTGATCGTCAATATTTGGGAGCACCAGGTGGGGCTGTACCAGGGCGCAAACATGGGACTGCTGAAGACCGTCTTCGAGGTCAACCTGCAGCTCTTTTTGAAGGACAGAAGGTGTGTCTATCTGCTTCGGTCTCATGGCTGTGCACGACTAATGTCTGTCTAGTACCACCCACCGCTCGCTCTTGTTTTTCGTCATTCGTGATTTTGTCGGCAACACGCCTCTCCAGAACCTGCAGAAAACCCTCCTCGAAGATGTATCCCGCCTGTGGGATTCGATCGCCAAGCCCGCCGGCCTGGAGCGCGCCACGGTCCATGACTACTTCGATTTCCAGTTCTACGGCCTCCCGCACAAGACCTACCAGCAGGACCTGTTCGTGGCCGAGACGAAGAAGCTGAGCTTGCGTTTCCGCGATGGCCAGAAGGACCTCAACCTGGATCCGCTGAAGGGCGAGTTCTCCGACGGAGGTGTCTTCCTCCCGGAGTACCACCGCCGCATCCCCGCCGACGGATTCTCGAGATATGCTGAAGGCATCTGGGATCAGATCGTGAACAACAAGGATCTGGATCTTCCCACGCAGCAGGAACTGCTTGCGCAGTTCCGCTGTGACGAGATTCTGAGGGAGGTCATGATCGCGTTCGACGAGGCCATCGTTCCATTTGAAGACAAACAGTCGCAGGCGGCTCGTCTCGGGGAACCGGAAATCCTCGGCGGTCTGGGCGCGGCGATGCGTGCGTCGCGGTCCAAGGCCTTCAAGAACTTCGAGACCGAGGCCAGTCGGTACCACAAGGGAGTGTACCAGCGCAAGCAGGCGGAGCTGGAGAGCAAGATCGACACCCGTCTGAAAGTCCTCTTCCAGGGCCAACTCGACGCGACTCACAAATCTGGTATCAACGAGTTCAGCGAGGCGGTCTCCGGGGCTGTCAAGGCCGGACAGAAGAAGGGCACAGGCTACGACTTCGCTGAGATTGTGAACGAGGAAGTGGCTAAGGCCGTGAAGAAGTTTGAGGAGGTTGCGCGCGACGCAGCTGTGGAGGACACCGCTTGGAGTAACTCGGAGCAGCAAATGGCGCTGTACGAGAAGGAGCTCGCCGAAGTGAGCGCGCGGCTCCGCCGGGAGGAGATGCGCCGCCTCGCCAGCCGGGTTGAGCGCTGGGTGCAGTCCCGCCTGGGCGAGTCGGTCGGCCTCGAGTTCAACGCGCTGGGGTCTGGTCGCGCCGGCGGTGCTGCGCCGGAATCTGGGGAGAAGCCCACAGAACAAAAGTTCTGGGATCGGGTCTGGAATGTGTTCGTCGAGACGGTCCTGGATGCGGAACGGCGGTTCACCGACCGCGCCAGCAGCTTCGATGCTAGCCTGGAGGAGGTGGACGTTGGGCTTTGGCGGTTGCGGCGGAAGTCGTGGGGCGTGCTGCGCGCGAAGATCGACGAAGAGATGATCGAGGGCAACCTGCTACTGAAGCTGCGCGAGAACTTCGAAGACAAGTTCCGCTACGACGAGGCGGGCGTGCCTCGGATCTGGCGACCGACCGACGACATCGAGGGCATATACACGCGGGCGCGCGAGTCGACCCTGACCTTGATCCCGCTGCTGTCGCGGTTTCGGCTGGTTGAGACGGCTGCCGCGCCGCCGCTGGATCGCTGGGTCGGCCACACGCCCAGCTCGGCGACCCCGGCGGACGAGGAGGACCTGCCTCCGATCGGCGGGGTGGACGAAGAGGAGGGCAAGAGCCTGGAGGAGGAGATGACGATGCTGGGCGAGGCCAAGCGCCAGGAGCTGACGGTGCGGTTCAAGAAGTCGGCGGACGGGGTGTACGTGGAGGCCAAGCGGAGCGCCATCGGCGGCATGACGCAGGTACCGCTGTACTTCTACGGCATCCTGCTGGCGCTCGGCTGGAACGAGATTATTGCGGGTAAGTTTTCTCTGGAGATGTGCGAGGGCGTAGGCTAACCGGACAGTGCTTCGCAACCCGGCGTACTTCTTCCTGCTGTTTGTGTGCGCGGTGGGCGCGTACATCACGTACCAGCTCAACCTCTGGGGCCCGATCCTGAAGATGACGGAGGCGGCGTCGAACCAGGCGGTGGTGGAGGGCAAGCGACGCCTGCGGGAGTTCCTGGAGTCGTCGGACACGGGGCGGCAGGCGATCGCGATGTCGACGAACGGCCGGGGGGAGGAGCATGAGATGTCGCGCCTGAACAAGCAAGGGAAGGCGGCGGTGGAGGACGAGGAGGACTTGTAAAGAGTGTATTACTGTATTCCATTGTACTTTGACCGTATTATAGATATGCCTCTGTTGTTCCTCTCGGAGGACTACTACTTTACTCTTCTACTACTCTACTACCATGATTCATCCTTACTACGGAGTACTCAGGCTACTCAGGTACCACAGCCCTAACCTCCCGAATCACCCTCTGCGGGGAAGCAGGCAGGGGGGGGGGGGGCAGCAGTGTAAGTAAGAAGTAAGACGTGCAACAACCTCGTAAGTAAGTAGGCAAGGTAAGAAAAAGAAACAAGTAAGACAGTCTCGGAATGTCGGCGGAGCAGCTGCAGGCCCATTGCTGATTGCGCACCATCGGCTTTGTCTTCAGGCTCCACCCAGCGGTCAATCTCGCGATGATAACAGCGATAAAGCCCTCACTCGTCATTCGAGCGCGGCCCCGTTCCTGCAGGCCAAACCCCATCTCCTCCGCGGCCGAGGGCCCCTAGCCTGGGCTCTAATGCAGTCCATCTCCTGACGATGTCAGCTGCAGGCTCCACCCCGCGGCACCCCGACGCTCTCCGACGGCCCAGCTCAATCTGCCTGCAGGCACAGCCGGATTCACTGCCCTAGCTCTTCACCAGCAATCGATTGGAGTCTAGGGTAGCACCGTCCATCGTCGCCGCGATGTGCGCACTTACTGCTCCGCTCACGCCATCCCCGGCGTACATAAACCCCTCTCGCCCGCTGCTGCTGCTGCTCTGCCCTGTCCGTCCGTCGTGTCTGGCATTGATCCCTCCCCCAGATAGCTCCATCCCACGATGCGTTCCTTCTCGGCTGTCGCTGCCGCGGCGCTGGCCATCTCCTGGGCGAGCGTCGCCCAGGCGGTTCGCCCGCCTCGCATGGTGCCCAAGCCTATTGCTCGTCCGGCCTCCAGCTTGTCGTCGTCTGCCACCACCGGGCAGACGACCTTCGAGCAGCTGATCGACCACAATGACCCTGGTAAGGGCACCTTCTCGCAGCGCTACTGGTGGAGCTCGGAGTACTGGGGTGGTCCGGGGTCTCCGGTGCGTATTTTTTTGCTTCATGATGTGAGAGTGAGTGTGGTTTTACTGATGTGAGGCGCTGTGATGTTGTAGGTGGTGCTGTTCACGCCTGGAGAAGTCTCCGCGGATGGATACGAGGGCTATCTTACCAATGAGACTCTCACGGGTGTTTATGCCCAGGAGATCCAGGGAGCGGTGATTTTGATTGAGCGTGAGTCACTTTGAGTCTTGTTGAGGGTGTCTGTTGATTGATTGATGGATTGATGGATGGATTGAAGATCGCTACTGGGGTGACTCCTCGCCCTACGACAACCTCACGGCCGAAACCCTCCAGTACCTCACCCTCGAGCAGGCCGTTCTCGATATGACTTACTTCGCTGAGAC
This sequence comes from Aspergillus ellipticus CBS 707.79, assembly GCA_003184645.1. NCBI lineage: Eukaryota > Fungi > Ascomycota > Eurotiomycetes > Eurotiales > Aspergillaceae > Aspergillus > Aspergillus ellipticus. The sequence goes on along the minus strand of KZ825803.1, from coordinate 31,248 downwards.
GGTCAAGCTGAGCTTCGACAACAGCAGCCGCAGCAATGCGAAGGACGCTGTAAGATAGATCCCTGCCATACATGTGCCCCTCTTACAGCCGTTTCCTGTCACACCTGTACCGACAATGGTACTGTGGTGTTACTGACGGGTTACTGGCGATGTTTCTGATGAGGTTGCTGACGATGTGCAACAGCCCTGGGTCATGGTCGGTGGATCCTACAGCGGTGCCCTGACTGCCTGGGTCGAGGACCTCGCTCCCGGTACCTTCTGGGCGTACCACGCCACGAGTGCCCCCGTGGAATCGATCTACGACTTCGTAAGTGATTCCATTGACGTTGGTTATTATAGAGGTCCATGCTGACTGCCCAGTGGCAATACTTCTACCCCATCCAGCAGGGCATGGCCCAGAACTGCTCCAAGGACGTGTCCCTGGTGGCCGAGTATGTCGACAAAGTCGGCAAGACCGGCAACATCACCGAGCAGCAGTCCCTCAAGGAGCTGTTCGGTCTGGGGGCGCTGAAGCACTACGATGACTTTGCTGCGTGAGTTGCCCTTGCTTTTATTTTCTATCATCTTTCTGACAATGGCAGGGTCCTCCCCATCGGCCCCTACCTCTGGCAGGACAACGACTTCGCGACCGGATACTCGGACTTTTTCGCTTTCTGCGATGCTGTCGAGGTACCCCCCACCCTTTCCAACTATGTATCCAGAGAGAAAAAGAGAGAGAACTAACGAAAACAGAACGTCGAAGCCGGCGCCGCCGTGACCCCCGGCCCCGAGGGCGTTGGCCTCGCGAAGGCTCTCGCCGGATACGCCTACTGGTTCAACTCGACCATGCTGCCCGACTGTAAGTATAGCTCCAGATATTTATACCTGGACCACGCTGAACAGGTATCAGACTGCGCCAGCTACGGCTACTGGTCCGACGAATGGAGCGTCGCCTGCTTCGACACCTACGACGCCAGCAGCCCGCTCTTCACCGACACCTCCGTCGGCAATGCCGTCGACCGTCAGTGGGAGTGGCTTCTCTGCAATGAGCCTTTCTTCTGGTGGCAGGAGTGCGTTCCCCTTTCCTATTCTAGGAGACATCTCCAATTCCCCATCCCGTTCCCAACAGACCATCCCAATCCCACACCTGAACCCTAAGACTACGCTCCCCCCAAGACTACGCTCCCCCCAAGACTACGCTCCACCCCAGACCCTTTAAAAAAAACAACTAACTGACAAAAAAAATAGCGGTGCCCCCGAAAACACCAGCACCATTGTCCCCCGCCTCGTCAGCGCCGAATACTGGCAACGCCAGTGCGCGCTGTACTTCCCCGAAGTGAACGGCTACACGTTCGGCAGCGCCGTCGGCAAGTCCGCCGACACGCTCAACAAGTGGACTGGCGGATGGGACATGACCTCCAACACTACTCGGTTGATTTGGACCAACGGGTATGTTTCCACTTCCCCACCACTTTCCCAGATACCCTTCCTGTGGGGAAGTGTGAGTGATGGATGATACTGATAAGAAGATAGACAATACGACCCCTGGCGCGACGCCACCGTCTCGTCGACCTTCCGCCCGACGGGCCCGCTGGTCAGCACGCCGCAGGAGCCCGTGCAGGTCATCCCGGGGGCGTTCCACTGCTCGGATCTGTACATGGCGGATTACTATGCCAATGCGGGGGTGCGGCGCGTGGTGGATAATGAGGTGAGGCAGATCAAGGCGTGGGTTGCGGAGTGGTATGCTTAGATGCCTTTTATGGTATGGTTACTTTTATTATGGATAAATGGGGTGGGGGTGGTTGTACAAATTAAAGATGTGACTTGGTTATGATAGTATGCTTTCCGATTGATGAATGATATAGGATGAATGCATGGTTTGTACAGGATGGATGAAGTATCTTTGGGTACTACTATAGTTAGTCAGTTGATTGGCTGGGGTAGTTATATGATATATCCGATGAAAAATAAACTACTGTCAAATTCAATTATACTAACTGGGCAAGCCATACATCGAATGCCTCTGTCTGCAGTTGGCCTGATGTCCAGCAGCACTATGCAAGCCCGCATCATCCACCCCATCATTCCCAGATATATACAGATCATTGTCACTTGGTATTTACAGCCTAGTCCTCTTGTGCCTCGTCAATGCTGTCGACGGTGTGGCTTGCGAAGGATCTTCATCGGTTCGTATCCCCCCCCCTCCCCTTCGGCCCATATTATTATTGTTGTTGTTATTGTTATTATAAGGTATATATTATTAACAGTCCAGATGGCGCTGGTCCACCGAGTGATACGTGGCGCTCAAAATCAACTCCAATAATTCCTCCCGCACCAGGAAACCCGCCGGTGGCGTGGAACTGGAGATTCTGCGACAGATCACGCGAGCGAACCGGCAACACGAGGGCTGGCAGTTCGTTCGCAAGTTACTTGAGCTCGTTTTTCCGTGCAGGGCATCTCGGGAAAGGGGAGTGTGAGTGGGAGTCATGCATGTCTCGTCTTCGAGGCCATTACGTGAGTCACTGGGAAAACATTGCCAACGATGGGAAGGTGGCGTGATGCCGCCGGAGATTTTTCAAAATCATCCTGCAGGAAATCCTCCACGCGCTGGATTATCTTCACACGGATTGTCATGAGGAACCGAAGCGGACTGGGGGTGTTCAACTAACAAAAAGAAATGGTATGAAGGGGGTATGGTGAAATCTATTTGGGCTGTGAGATGGCCTTGGCACATTTTATTTTGGTATGTGCCAGGTAATGAATTACCGTGGAACCCACGCTCTCCCTCCAGGTTTTGACGGGGAAGAGAAGAGGATGTTTATTAATTTTGTGTCCCGGATAATCAAATGGGTCCCCGAAGAGCGAAGCACGGCCAAGGAACTCCTGCGGGATCCGTGGCTTCATAATGATTATCCGCAGATATGAAGCTCTTTTCCATCCTTTGTTGATTCGCGATGATGATTCTGTCAGAATGGTGGTGATGAGGAGCGTTGTTGGGGAATAAGTACGAAGTGAGTTATCTACTGGTACTTGAGCATGGCGGGGGCGGGCGAGGCGGGGCGAGGCGGGGCGGATCGGACCGGGAAGGATCCAAGGAAAGAAGGAGATACTAAATAGATCGTCAACAAAGATATGTACTACATACTATGTTTGAAGAATCTACGTAGGTAGGTTGAAAGAAAGATAGTTTGTATGGTTTGTGGTGGGCGAGGGGGGTGCTTGTCGGTCGCAGGGGAGAGGAGAGGGAATAAATATACTAGTACTCGTATGTAAGATATATTGAATTAAAGTGAAGGCTGTAGAGAATCTGAAAAGTCAGAAGAAGAAAGAAAACTCAAGAGATAGATGGAATGATAACTCAAGTAGTTGGTTATAGGAGTAAGATATAAAGCAGCAGCAGCAGGATAGTAGGGAGGATTTACAATCTATGGAATGGAGAGAGAGAGAGAGAGAGAGAAGAGGGAGAGGAAAGGAAAGGGCAGACAGGCGGGGCATCACTGTCCACTGTCCACTGTTCACTGCAGGGCAAGTCAAGTGGGGTGCTACTCTGTACTATGTCGGTAGTATATACTCCGTAGAGATATCGCTCTCGCCTTGACCGCTCTGATGTACATACAGGGTACTATGGTGCATAATTATGCCGGCAGACATTGTGAATGCGGGGTCCCCCCCCCCGGCTGGGTTTCTTTTCCATGTACTTTCTTTAAATCTAGAGCGGACGGGTTATTTGTCCATGATGTTACAAGAAAGATTCAACAGAAGCAAGAGGTATATTGCATCGCGCTCAGAGTCTAATCCATCTAATTACATGTATGTGGGTATGAGAAGATGTCAAAGTAACAAAAAGCAAGTAGGGGAATCAAAAGGCCAAGGGAGAAAACTAAAAGCAAACAGGTAATAGGCAGCGCATCAAGACGAAACCGCAGACTGCCCCTTCTCCTTCTTCTTCATCCCGTCCTTCTTCCAGTTCTTCACCCGGAACAGATAGTACAGCGTCGTGGCGCCCGCAATGTGAAACACCACGTAGGCCCAGAAAATGCCAAAGTTGCGCCAGTGCTGGCTATATTCAATGCCCGAGGCGCTGATGTACTCGTCCGCAGTGCTGACGGAGCAGTAGCTGCAGTCGGAGGTGGCGTTCGGGTTCATCAGCCGGCCGCCGGCCAGACTCGCGTACTCGGAGAGATACTGCCCGCAAGTCTGCCCGGACGGGGGGTTCAGGACCGAGAGTTCGGACGAGGAACATATGACCTCGCGGCCATGCACCTGGACGGAGACCATGGCCGAGGCCCAGTAGGTGAAGGGGGAGACGCGGTACATGAAGATCCAGAAGCCGGGCAGCGCCGACGGGGCTTGCATGATACCGCAGAAGGTCAGGGCCATGGCGAAGAGGAGAGTCACGATCGCACTCGCAGTCACCGTGTCGGGGAGAGCGGCGATGAGCATGTGCGCGAATGTGCTGGCGTAGATGAAGAATTCGATGCAGAGAATCAGCACGGTGGCTTGCTGGGCCGAGCCTTGGAGGCCCACCACCGGGAAGTAGTAGCAGGCAAACACAATGATGCCAAGGATGATCTGGTAGGGGATTTCGACGATGATGTTCGCAATCAGGAACGCCTTCCAGGAATACGCTTTGCTGGGACGCTCGCGGACCTCATACAGATCTCTCTGCGTCACGAAGAGCGGCATGATCTGCGACTGTTAGATATGATCAGAACAAACTAAAAAGAGAGCTTACCTGTTGGACCAAAGACGGAAACAAGGAGCACAGCATGAAGATGGAGTAAATGACCGTCTGCAGTCCCTGCAGAGACGACTTGGCGTGGTAGAACGAGAACCCGATGAAAAGACCGCCGCAGAGTCCCAGTCCCCATTTCGAGATCACGTACTCGGGCATACGCCAGTACTGCTGGAAAACACGGTAGGTGACCTGATACAGTTGAAACCAGAACGGCATGGCGAACTCGGAGTGGCTCAGCTCTGTCTGCTCACCCGACATCTTCCCCTTCTGTTCTTCGTGGATGCGGTCGATCTCCGTCTGGACAGCCTGGCTTTCACTGCTCTGCTTCCACACGTCGAACCAGTTTTGCTCATGAACATTGGATCCCTGGTTGACAATCTCGAGCATGTACTCGGCAGGGTTCTCCTCCTCGCCGCAGGCACGTGGTGCGCCGTTGGATTCGAAGTAATCAAGCAGGGTGCGAGAGTTCTCTCCCACGGGACCGAAATAGACGGTCTTTCCACCCCGAGCGAGGAACAATAACCGATCAAACTGTTGGAACAGCACGGCGCTGGGCTGGTGGATGGTGCAGAGAACCGCCTGTCCACTGTCCGCCAGGCGGCGCAAGAAAGCACAGATAGCCCACGAACTCTGGGAGTCAAGACCACTGGTGGGCTCGTCCAAGAACAGAAGAAGCTTGGGCTTTGCAGCCAGTTCCACACCGATCGTGAGCAGCTTGCGCTGTTCGACATTCAGTCCTTCTCCGGGAACACCGACCACCGCCTCCGCAAACTCTTCCATCTTCAGCATGGATATGACTTGCTCAACGTAGTCGTATTTCTCCTTGAGAGGGACGCTAGCAGGCTGGCGAAGCAAAGCGCTGAATTGCAATGACTCGCGCACGGTCGCTGTCTCCAAGTGGAGATCCTGTTGCTGCACGTAGCCGGTCTTTCTCTGGAAACTGGCGTCCAGGCCTCGACCGTTGACAAACATATCATCAGTGATCACTCCCATGGTTGTCCGGCTGGCCAAAACATCCAACAGCGTGGTCTTACCCGCTCCGCTAACCCCCATGAGCGCGGTAAGGGTACCGGGCTTGACCCATCCCGAAACGTGATCCAGTAACCGCCGCGTCTCGCCCTTGATGTCGACATCATAAGACACATCGCGCCAGGTGAAGATATCTTCTTGGCGAGCCAGGGCCGCCAGATCCCCCGCTCCATCCGCGCTAGTCTCCTTGACTGCGTTCAGCTCGATTCCATTCTCAACATCGGATGACTTGGAGCCTTGGTTGCGCTTGAATGCAGGAATTTGGCTGCGGTTGAAGACCAAAACCTCGGCTGTGCTGGTAGTGGAGGAGTTCAACTCCGTCGCAGCGAAGTATATAGCCATAAATGCGATCAGAAAGGCGATAATGATGCCGAAGTTGCGCCACACATGACTGTAATAGTATTCAAAGTTGACGGCGATGTACTGGTCACCGCTGACAAACTTGCTACCCGCGGTGGATCCAGAGGTGGAGCAAATGAAGGACGTGCCATCCATGTCAGCATAGGACGGGATGAATGAGGAGCATGGGAACTCGCGGCCGTGAAACTCGGTTGCGATCAAAATCTCGAAGGCGTAATATATCGGATCTGCTACAGTCAGACGTGATCATTTACCAACATGAGGGACTTACTGATGTAGTGAATCCACCCCAGCCAAGGATGCATGGAGGGGACGGGAATGACAAAACCAGTGTAGACAACCAGGGCCAAGATCAAAACACCTGCCAGGGTCATGGCCTGGGAAACTGTTTTGGTGATGGCCGCCATAGTGCGGAAGACGGCGCTCATGACAAACATGACCATGAATGAGATCAGGAAATAAAGGAAGAATTGGGCCGGTTCGCGTCGCAGGTTAGCCATGAAGTAAATGATGATGTTGAAAGCAACAGCCAGAACGAACTTGACTGGTATATCACTGACAACACCCGCAATGGCTTCAGTGGCGGGATGATAGAATGCGTAGGATGCTTGCTTTTCCACAATCGGACGCTGGGCGTAGAGAGAATTGATTTCGGACATCGCAGTCAGCGCGTTCAAAAGGACTGCAAAGAACAGCACTGCTCCTTTGGAAGTAAACGCAGCAGTGTCGGCAGGAGAATTATAATAGACCGACCCAATGATCAGGGCCATAACAATCTGCCCAATGACGGTGGTCATGGTAGACTGGATATCGTTCCACAGTCGCTGGTATGCGCGTCGGGTGTTCAATTTGACTTGCATGGGCACGCTCAGCAGAAATGACGAGTTAGGCCGGGTGTGGTTGGCTTGGGCTGCCCTCTTGCGCTCGTGAAACTCCGTATCCGTTGTGGGGTTGGTATGCAAAGGGTATTGTTTCTCATATGACGCCACCTCGCTGAGCATCTTTTGGTACTCCGGGGATCGGTGCCAGTACGCCTCGAACTCGTCCGGGGTCCGAGGAACTCGGTCCTCCATGCCAGGACGTGGCCGACGCTCCTGGGTGTTGGTCACTGAGGTCAGGAAGTCTCCGGTGGTTTGCCTCGCAGGACACTCCCAGCCCTGCTGCTCAAAGAAGGCCTTTGCCTCCGAGGCGGGTCCCATGTAGATCTGACGACCCTCATAGAGCACCGTCACCTTGTCGAAGATCTCATATATGCTCTGGCTTGCCTGGTAGATGGCAACCGCATGTGCCGAGCCTGTCAGGTCACCAAACAACCGAAGAGATTGGACGAATTTCAAAGCTGTGGCTGAATCCAGACCGCGAGTGGAGTTATCCCATGCAGCCAAGGGAGATGCAGCCAGAGCCATCTCGGCGATACTGACGCGCTTGCGCTCTCCACCGGAGACACCGCGAATAAACTCGTTTCCGACCTTGGTATTGTACGTGTGGGTCAACCCGAAGATCGCCATCACAACCTTGGACACGTGCTGTGCGTACTCATCGCGAGACATGCCCTTGAACCGGTGTTGGGGGGTTCGCATGGAGGCGGCAAATTCGAGCGTTTGTCCGACGGTGAGGTGAGGGAAGTGTTTGTCAACCTGATAGGTAGAGGTTAGGTGTGTCGCAGATTCAGGTAACAGATGGACATACCTCTTGGTTGTACAGAACTTCACCCTTGAATTCCTTGATCATCTGCTGTTGAGGGATTCCTACCCAATGTCAGTGGAGTGCCCCAGATACATTGCGGGACTATCCTACCATTGTAATGAATGACACTGTCATCGCTGAGACTCAATCCGTCGAGCTCACCGCAAAGGGACTTCAGGAAGGTACTGCAGCCCGCTCCCGGCCGACCAAGAACCAGGAGCAGTTCTCCACTCTTGACCACGCCGTTGAACTGGTTCAAGATCCGCTTCGACGGGGAATGGCGATCGCGGAGTAGCTGTCCCACGCGGAGGGGGGTTGTGAACATAGATCCCACCGTATCCTGGAACTGAACTGCCGCTCCGGTGCCCGAGATGGTGAGGTTCTTGAACACAATGCCTGGCTTGAGGTCGCGGGTGTTTGCCGGGCGCAGCTCGGTCAAGGCGTAAGCAAGCCACTTGCCCAGGTCGAAATTCTTTCCCTGGGGATCCAGACTCGGATCGTCCTCGCGGATGACATCCAATGTGTTCGTTTTCCTGGCGGTCAGCGTGGTGTAGACGCTGGAGCGCCGTCTCATCGACTCCTGGGTAGCGATCCGCACGAGGGTGTCTCTGTCCTCCTGACTGATAAGGCCCACTGAGGGCACGGCGGTATCATCGGCAGTCTGCTCATTGAGTGTTGTTGGGGTGTTTTGACGTAGTAGGTAATCCTCGTCGTGGGGCCCGAGGCCCTTCTGATCGGAAGCCATCTAGAACTGGGGTCCAGTGCTGGACCTGGCCTGAGATCGGAAGTATGGAGGGGATGGGGGGATCCACGCAAGGATGTCAGTTTCGTGTGGCTGAAAGACAGTTGAGGGACAGGAAGATCCAAGCCAGTTCTTATAACAATAGTGAACTCTCTTCGAAAGAAGATTCCGGGACAGGGGCACACCCTTTGCCTCCTGTCCCATTTCCATGGCCAACGGGTTTGGAGGCTGCGCTCCATACTAGGAACCGGATACCGGATCCAGGTATGGACACTGTCCTGGCCCGGAGAGAGCAGCCAGAACTTCTTCGTCCGATCTGGGGGCGCCACCGACCAATGGATGCAGACATAGGTCTGATGTGTCAGCGGAGGAACGGCGGATCGGGGCGCCGACGAGAGAGAAGTGAGAAGAGCGAGGGCGATCCGCCGGCTCGCCCGTGGGCCGGACGTTGTCGCGCTGGAAGACTATGTGCGGATCGCTCGATAGCCGGGCGGAGCCTGCCCGCATGCCCGATGACTCAGCCAGTTATGTCCGCTGACTCACCCCGGCCCCGTGGTCGAGACCGGCCATCCGCCGCCAGTTTTCACCCAATCCTGGGGCTTCCCGGCATCTCAGCCACAGCCCGCTTCTCGGGAAGGCCTGCTTCCGGTGCCGAGTTCGACCGTGGAGGAGTGGGGATTCCTGGGCTTGCGAGCTTGCGAGTTGCGAGATTGCGCGGAAGCTAGGCCCTCCAGAGGATCTGACACGACAGGGGTCTTTCCCGAATCCCGACCCTGTGTGCTGTGAACCATCTACAGTCACCATTACATCTGCCTGAAACCGGGTCACCGCTAGACGGGTGTTCGGGTTCGGTCTTGTTGTCAATGACCGAGTCTCGCGTCCATCCTGCCTGCAGCGTCAGCCTCTGGTTCGCGCCAGCATCTGTTGTTGTAATGCTGGAGGGGTCTCCAACGGCGATCACCGTATAGCGTCACCACGTCCACGCTGTCCCGCGGCTAGTGCGTGGGATCTGGTTCTCTGCAGTTGCCCTTTCGGGAATGTTACGGGACACGCAGTATTGGTCATGTGGGAGATCCCAGCCCGTTTAAGCTTTCTGGAAGGCGTCTTCCACAGGACAGCTGCCATCTCGGCTCGCTGGACCACTTGTGTGCGCCTGGGGGGTGCCGAGCTAGATTTCAAATCTGAGGGCATGGGAATGGACTATTGCCTTATAAAGCTTGAACCAGGCGGTGGGTTTTAAACATGCCGGGGGGGACGAATTCAGGAACAAACACTACCCCTTATTCTTTGGTGCGACAAAGAGCCGGGCCGCAACCTTGTGCGGTGAGGACAAAGAACCCTTTGGCGAAGGTCCGGGATCTTTATCCTAACTGACGCCAATTGTCTTGCCGTGTTCTTGGCATTGCTGGATGGCAAGGTCTATATAGATGCGGGGCCCCAGTTATCAACACAAGCACCATCGGTGTATCTTGTGGGGAGGGATTATATAATAGAATTTGGTGTAGTTAACTAACTATAGCAATTACACACTATCCTACCAGACCAACAGAAAATATCTTTATTATTGAATACCACTAGCTGTAGGAGCTGAGTCACTGCAAGTACTTTTTTTTTAGATCATTTCTACTTATAATTCTATAAAGAATTTATTACCATCTTCAAATATAAGAGCACTTAGTTAGATCTATTGATAGGTATTTTATTCTACATATAACCAGTGTAGTCTACTAGCAATCAGAGTCGAAACAAAAGACGCAGGTCCACAACCAACATACTAGCAACATGCGAATATATAACTGGGAGGAGAAAATGTTAGTAGTTTTGAGCGAGGGTTAATTGACAGTCAGAATTCTTATGTCATGATAGTAGAACTTCGGCTCAGTACAGTAGGGAATAAATCTAACTAGTTATTATGAATATTTTGAGGGTTTATTAGTTAATAATATAATTTTTAATATATATAAAGAGGATGTACAATATCACTCCTTTTCCATGTCTACTAAGATAATGATACTGAAGCTATATCATTGATACTACTAGATATAGGACTATCCAGTCACTGATGTGTTTGTTAGTAGTATGCGTGGGGTTTGATTCCCTACCTACTGGTGAATGATTTCTCCCGGCAAGAACCAGGTGAACTATCAACTTCTTTCATAGAGCCAGCATTTCCTTCCTAGTTTACGCTCGCTGAGTGCTCTGCTATAAATTCCCCACCTTACTACTTTCTTCTCTTCTTCCTCTTTAATCTTCTCTTCACTCCCCCTCTACGCAATTCCAGCCACCAAAATCAACACTGTGGATAACATGCAGGTAAATATGCACACTTCGGGCCCCCCACCCAAGCCAACCATCATAGGTATCTATGGAGTCCCAGGTTCCGGAAAAAGCTTCCTCTTGACCCAACTCAAGCCACTGCTAAATGGGCAGCACTTTGCCTTCTATGAAGGATCTGAGGTCATCAACACCGTCGTGCCTGGCGGACTCCCCGCATTCCAGGCGATGCATTATTCCAGCCAGGAACATTATCGTCACCAAGCCATCTGTTCTATCAGAGAAGAATGCCGTTCCTCGGGCCGCGCCGGCATCGTCACGGGTCACTATATGTTCTGGGACGATGCAAGCCAGCAGCCAAAGAGGGTGATGACTTCGAGCGATATCCGTACCTACACGCACATCATATACTTGGAACGTCCTGCAGATGTGGTCCATGATCGTCGTGAGAAGGATGCTGGAGGAAACCGTTCGAAGATCTCCATCTCCCATCTCACTGAATGGATTGAACGGGAAGAGTCGGGGCTGAGAAGACTGTGTCTTATGTACGGTATCCTGTACACCGTGGCGCCCGACTGCCTCTCACAAATCCTCGCATTGGTCAGAGACTTTCAGCTCCACGATGAAGCACACAACCAGAACGTTGCCAAACAATGCATCGATGACATCGTGGCTGTTGGCCGTGCAGATCTGGAAAAGGTGCTTGTCTTCGACGGCGATAGAACTCTGGCGCCCGTCGATACGGGAAAGCTGTTTTGGGATACCTTTGATATTAGCCTGTGCGGGGATGCGTTGAAAGGACTGCTCGGCATCCTGGGGTATTCTTACGTTGCGTTTCGGCACGCCACCCTGTTCTATGAAGCGGCCATGGACGAACCCAAATATGACAGTCTCTGCCAGGAAGTTGCGTCGCAAGTCACAATGTATCCTGGCCTCGCAGCCCTTATGGAGCTGCTCTCAAAGCATCGCCACATTCGCATCGTCGTTGTGACCTGTGGGTTACGCCGCGTATGGCAAAAGGTGCTCGCCCGGGAAGGGCTTTCCGACACGGTCAAGGTGATTGGCGGGGGGCGGGTTTCGGATGGATATGTCGTGACGCCTGAGGTCAAAGGGGCATTGGTCGACCACCTGAAAACCACTCATCAGTTGGAGGTCTGGGCCTTTGGAGACTCTCCTTCGGACATACCGATGCTGACCAAAGCGGATCGCGCCATTGTCATCGTTGGGGAGAGAGAGGCCCGAAGCAGCACCATGGATGCCGCCTTGAAGCACGCAGTTGAGATTGGAGGACTCTGGGCGCAGCAGATGCTGTTCCCCGACTCAGTACCCCCCCGCCTGGATGCAGCAGTGCTCCCGATCGTCAGACTCGATGATTGTGCGTTTTTTTGAATCTCTCCTCACAACTCACTTCAAACTCGCCCATGCCACCGACAACGCTGCCGCGAAGCTTCTGCAGACCCCTATGCGGGACGCAGATGTCCCCGAGGGTCCACGTCTGCGTGAAGCCCATCGCCGGGCTGGATGGTATCTTGCAGTCGAGTATCTCAGCGAGCTTATTGGCGTCGAGGAGTGTGACATTGTGCACGTTCAAGGCCATGGGACCACTGGTCATCGGCTTGCCAATCAAGAACGTACGCTGATTGTAGCCCTGATGCGAGGCGGCGAACCCATGGCTTTTGGCATCAACGACGCCATGGAGGGTGCGAGTTTTCTCCATGCATTCGAGCCTAGGGATGTCAGGCCGAATCGTCTCCGAGACAAAACTACGGTTGTGCTTGTGGACTCCGTGGTCAACAGCGGCCGCACTAGTACCATCGCGTTCTTCCGGCACATCCGCCGACTGAAAAAGGACATTCGCATTGTGGTGGTTGCTGGAGTCGTCCAAGCCCAGGCTGTGGCCCCGAACAGCCGGGTGCGGGCCCTTGCGCGCGACGGGGGACTCACTGTGGTTGCCCTGCGTGTTTCGGACAACAAGTACATCGGCCCCAGACATGCAGACACCGGCAATCGTCTGTTCAACACTATGGATCTGCCTTGAGCTTGACTCGTTGGACAATCGACAAAGCTTGTCTGTTCATTGGTCTCAAGACCACCGCACTCATTGTTGCTTGCAGTGATGCGGGGTATTTCAATGAATAGTCAGTACTCAGCTAGCTAGTTTTGGAATCTATCAGATCCAAATATTTCCAAATTCCCGGTCATTTATCCTTCCCTCCGAGATAAGCCGTAGTATTATTCCTCCCTGTCAAATATACCACTACACTTAAAAGGAGTCAAGACACCCCAGTAGGATTCTCAGCCATGACCTCATAACCCTAAGCAGCAGTGGGGACCCCGGACTTCCTCCGACCCCACCAACCTTATCAACGGCCCCTCACTTTATCTTCCTCCAACTTCTCGACAACCCTTGTCTGCCATACAGATCATACAATCCACACAATTCAACATGTCTCTCTCCGACCTTCCCGAGAAATACGACGACCTGCCGGACAAGCGACGGTACTGGCCCGCGGCCCCGGACTCGGCCGAGGAAGGCCTGGGGATGCTCCGCCTGCTCACACCCGAGGTCGTCGCCGCGGCCGCCCGCAGCCAGATCCAAACCGGCGAGCGCGTGTGTCTGAACTGGGATCTGAACAAGCTGAATCCACCTGGTACTACCCCCCTTCTTTTCTACACAGAGAGATCTATCTACTATCTATATGTCTGTCTGTCTATATGCATATAAACTAACCAACCCAGGCTTCGGCCGCAAACCCTTCGAACACAAAGTCAAATGGGTATGGGAAGGCTTCGCCTTCGACGACGAATACCACTTCAACCCGCAGCAATCCTCGCAATGGGACGGGCTGCGGCACCACTGCGCGCCCGCCCCGACGCCCGAGAACCCCGACCGGGTGGTCTTCTACGGCGGCACGACGGCATCCGAGATCCTGGACCCGGCGTCCTCGCGGATCGGAATCGGCCACTGGGCCAAGAAGGGCATTGCGGGGCGCGGCGTCCTGATCGATTACTGCACGTGGGCGAAAGAGAACCGGGGGGTGACGGTCGACGCGCTGTCCCCGCACTGCGTGTCGCTGGACGATGTACATACCATCGCGAAGGAATGCGGGATTACGTTCCAGCGCGGCGACATATTCTTTTTGCGGGTGGGCCTGCCGGCGACGTGGGATGGGATGAGCGAGGAGGAGAAGTTGGCGTATAGTCGGCAGGACATGCCGAAGCATGCGGGCCTGGAGCAGAGTGAGCGCGTGCTGCGGTTTATGTGGGATACGCATTTCGCGGCGGTGGCGTCGGACGCGGTTAGTTTTGAGGTCTTTCCGGCACTGCAGCCGGAGTTCGATCTGCATCATCATCTGCTGGCCGGGTGGGGGCTGCCGATTGGGGAGATGTTTGATCTGGATGAGTTGGCCGAGACGTGTCGACGGCTGGGGAGGTGGACGTTCTTTATCTCGAGTAGTCCGTTGAATTGCGCGCAGGGGGTGTCGAGTCCGCCGAACTGCATGGCTCTTTTTTAGGGCTGCTTTTTTTTTTTTGCAACTACGGTTCAACCCACCTGGTCGGCCTGGCATGAAGCCTAATTGAGCTAAATTTCCCAATCGGGCCTTCTGTAGTTAGTTAGTTATATACCCTTAGTCAGCTGCACGTGAGCCGGCCATCCCTCGGTTGAAACGCGGAATCCAACATTTGAGTCAACCAGGAAATGACCCCTGTGCCCCTGGCGGCTTCGAGCCCAACATAAACGGGTCACGCCCGTGTCGTAGTCCTGCTTGCTTTTCTTGCGTTTCTATTCCGCTGTCGCGCTGTCTGGACTGTCACAGACAACCTACTACTAGGTAATCGACCCCGGGCCGAGCACCCGCGGCGCATCCGATATCAGCGCAACTACCTACTACACAGCAGGCACGATGACAGAGGCCATCACCACGATGCACGAGGCCATCCGCGCCCTCCTCCCGGCCATTTTCTCCTGGAAGAGCCTGGCCCTGCTCCTTGCCTTTTTCAATCTCAAGAACCTCCCTTTCGCGTGGCACGTACGTCGCCCTCCGCTCCTTCTTACCTTAACCCCATCCCCTCCCTCCCCCCCAACCAACCCACTAACAAAACCCACAAAAAAAGACAAACCTCCTCTACAACCTCCTCCTCAACCTCCGCCGCCACCCGACCTCCCCGCTCTTCCCCACGGGCGCGCCCCTCCCCACGACCCCGGGCCCAACCCACCCAACCCACCCGGTCTTCGCCCCGCACAGCCTCCTCACGCGCAACACCCCCTGGGAAACAGACTACAACTTCCACAAATCCAACAGCACGTACTTCTCCGACCTGGACATCTCGCGCACCGCGCTGGTGACCCGGGTGTACACGCCGGGCGTGACGCTAGTCAGCGCGGAGCTGGACAAGGAGTTGCCCGCGGTGAGTAAGGAGTTGGGCCGCGAGAACGCAGGCAAGAAGATTTATATTGCGCTGGGGTCGACGTTTTGTAGCTTTAAGAGGGAGATTAGGCCGTTGGAGCGGTTCGAGGTGGTTAGTCGTGTGGTGGGCTGGGATCGGAAGTGGGTTTTTGTGCTGTCGGTTTTTGTGAGGCCTGAGGGGAAGGGGAAGGGGGGGAGGACGGTGTTTGCGGCTGCGGTTAGTAAGTATGTTGTTAAGAAGGGGTGGTTGACGGTGTCGCCGGAGAGGGTGTTGAGGGCTGGGGGGTTGTTGCCTGATAGGATGGAGGGGGAGGGGAATGGGGATGGGGTGATGGTGGAGCAGGAGCAGGAGGGGGAGGGAGAGGGGGAGGAGGAGGAGGAGGAGGAGGAGGAGGAGAAGTTGAAGGAGGTTGTTGCAGAACAGATTGAGGAAAAGAGGGTGGAGGAGGTGAAGAAGGAGAATGCGCAGTCGTGGAGTAAAGACCAGTGGACGTGGGAGAGGATCGAGCAGGAGAGGCTGCGCGGGTTGAAGGTCGTTGAGGGGTATGCCGGGCTGGATGAGAAGTTGTTTGCGGAGTGGGAGAGGTGAATTACTTCTGATTCTGCTTCGGCTTGTGCTTCTTTCTGCTTCTAGCTTGCAGGTGGTGCTAGTTACCGAGTAGCTGTATAGATAGGTGGATGGTGTAGATATAGACCATGGCTCATGACAATGTATACTATCGATATCCTTATTACTACTATCTTTCCAACCGCGATTCCCACAAACTACCGACCCCCTAAACCACCCCACCCATCCTTACACCCCAAAAACTAAGTCTACTTCCCACAAAGCGCATTCTGCAAATCCACCCCCGCTACAACCCCCCAAAACCATCAGCCATATCCTGAACTCAAAGCCCTACCCCTCCCAATAGAAAACAGAAGCGAAGGGGAAAACATACCCTGCAAATCCCCCCCACAGCCCTTCGAATTCAGACAATCGCGGATCCCCTGCTGAAAGCCCGGGTTGGTGCAGTAGCAGTTCAGGTCGTTGGCGACACAGGCGGTGCTGGAGGAGACGCAGTCGAGCTATTCCATACATACTATAAGTATTAATTTGGCCGTGGTAGGGGATTAGGAGAGCGGAGAGGGGAGGGTATGTACCAAGCATTGCGGGATATTCGTTGCGGTGGCGAGGGGGAGGAGGGTCGTTAGGGGGAGGAGGATGGTTGAGAACTTCATTTTGGTGGTGTTGATGGTGATGTTTTTTATACTGAAGATGGACGAGGACGATAATGAATATGAATATTGGTGTGTTGAAGGCAGGTAGGTAGATGGTAGGCAGGGGTTATATACTACCTCCGGCATACTGAGAGATTATACCTGCTAGGAGGGATGGCTCTGTGGGGATGGGAAATAATCTCTGAAATTAAGATGTGTAAGGAGATTATTTGGATATTCGGTTAATGTTGATGATACAACGCAGTCTGCAGCTATGGACAAGCTTCCGGTCTATCAGATGGCTTCATACCTAGGACTGTACTAGCTAGACAGCATATATTACATACAACAAGACCATAATCTCAACTATGCTCGGAAGGACTACTCAACAGAAGTAAGTCCAAAGAGATCAACCAAAATCCATATAGCAAGTGTAACTAACAACGACAATTCAACCCTGCAAGGGCAACTCCCCAACGATAACGATCCGCCCAGCCACCCAACCCAGCAGAATCAACCACACCCAAGTCCCTTCCATAAATACCCCCGGAAATAGTATCCGCATGTCGACTCCATAGGTCCTCCGTAGATACCACTCCATCCAAACTTTAGCTGGAGAAATTGGGATAACTTTAGTTGCAAAGCCATATAGCAAGGTTATACCTCCAATATCATAACAAGCATTAATGGTGTAGCGGTAACATACTTCCCTTCCATCTTTACCGATAGGAAGTGCTCTGGGTTCGACTCCCAGTTAATGCATTGCAACTTCAAATATCTTTTTGGTTTTTTTTTGGTCTTGTTTGGTGAAGGAGATGAAGTGTATAACCAGCCGTTCGACTCCCAGCTGTGCATTGCATGCAGTTTCCATTTCCTTTTTCGGTTTTTTTTATCTTATCCAGTTGAGAAAAAGTGAGCTACAAAAATGTATAATCGGGAGTTCGAATCGCGGTGTCGAACTCATATTTTCGTCTTTTGCTTGATATGCTTTCTTGTTCTCTTTACCTTGCAACTTTATTTCCTTTTTCAGTTTTTTTTTTTCTTGTCCAGCTGCGAAAAAGTGCGTCAGAAAAATGTATAATCGGGGGTTCGAGTCGGGGTGTGGAATCCCCCCCCCCCCCTCCTTTTTCTTTCTTTCTTTCTTTTTTTCTCTCTATCCCTCTCCTTTGATGATGATATGTTTCATCGGGTTTTATTTATTATTTAGAGAAAATGAGATGAACTATATTTACTATTAGATAGACAGAAAAAGGTCAGTGCGCTTAGAATGTAGAGTGCAAAGTGTAGGTAAATATCACCAAGTGAACAAAGGAAGCAACGACCTAGCTCTGCTTCAAGCCAATCTTCGCACCCACCCACCACAAAATAACCATCTGAATACCCCGCAGCACCAATCTAAAAACATACTCCCACCAGGACACCTCCCTGACCAATCCGCCCCTCAGCCGACTGGCCTCCACCGGAAACGGGACCTTCGCGTCCAACCGCGCCGCGACCTCGAATGCACTCGTGAACGCATCCTCATGAAACCCGTACATGGTCCACGCCCCCGCATAGCTGATCCCGCGGGTGCCCTGGATCGTGGGCAACAGGGTCTGCGCCTTCACTGCGTCCGTGGTGAACATCGGGTGCTCGTAGTGATAGACGCCCTGGATTGTGCGCTCATCCGGCATGGAGAGCGGGTTCATGGTGACCAGGATGGAGCCGTATCTGGAGTGCGGCGCGCCGTGGGCTTTGTTCATGCTGTAGGTGACGCAGACTTGGTCGGTGGAGCCGGTGCTGAGGTAGTTCCAGGTGGACCAGATGTTGCGGTTCGAGGGGAGGAGGGTCTCGTCGGAGTGCATGACGGCGGTGTTGGTGGTTGTTTGGAAGGAGGAGAGGATGGCGTGTTCGGCTGGGGTTGCTGAGATTGAGATCATGGATAGGGCGTCTGGGGCGGGCGTCGCGAGGATGATGTGGTCGTACGTGGTGGTGCCGACTGCCGTGGTGAGATGGACTTTTCCGGTGTGGGTGTCGTTGGCGATGGAGGTGACGGGCTGGTTGAGATGCACTCGCTCAGAAGGGAAATTGGCCATCACGACGTCGACGTAGCTCTTTGCGCCGTTGGCGATGCTGAGCCATTGCAGGCCGTGGCCGAGGGTGTTGAGGAGGTTGTGGTTGTAGCTTGGATGTTAGTTTGAGGGAGATCGTGAAGGGTGAGGGGAGCGTACAGAAAGCGTATTAGGGTTACGGCTGGGAAATGCATGTTGCATTTCTCAGGGCTGGTGCTCCATGTTGATGCGGTCAGTGGGATTAGGTAGTTGTCGCGGAAGCATGCTGAGTAGCCCTCTTTCTCGAGATACTCGCCGATTGTGATCGTGTTGTCCTCGTCTGGGAGTCGGAGAAGGTCGGGCGCGAAGTGGTTGAATCGGATCATGTCGAAGAGCATCCGCCACATGGACAGGGAGAAGATGTTCTTGCGTTGAGCGAAGAGGTTTGACAGGGACGAGCCGGCCCATTCGAAGACCCCAGACTCGGACGAGCGAGACACGCTGAAGGACATCTCGGAGGGCATGGTTGGGACGTTGATGGTCTGGAGGAAGTTGAGAAAGTTGGCTGCGCGGGTTAGTATTGGTATCGGCTTCAACGGGGTGGTATGACCAACGGTAGGTGGAGCTGTTCAGCACGATGAATCCGGTGTCGACGTTGACACTGTCCTTTCCTTTCGCAAATGGTACCGTGTTGATGTGGCCTCCGAGTCGAGAGGTTGCTTCGTAAAGATGGACCTTGTGAGGCGAGTGGTTGTGCAGAGTCCAGAGGGCGGCGATGCCTGCCGCGCCGCTGCCAACGATGGCTATCTCTTTCCTAGACAGCATTAACGTTTGCCCGCAACTGAGGAAGAACTCATACCGGTCTTGCATCTTCTGTATCGTTGAGAAATTAAATCTGCCACAAATTATTCTCCAAGTGAAAAAACTATAAAACTGCTGGTTGTGACGGCTATATATCTTTACTGGAGCATTATGTCGGTTGGAGACATCTTTCGCCTCGGCGACTCGGCAACGCAATCACAAAATACGTTGCCACTGCAGATTGCAGTCCGGTCACTCATTCCATGCGACTGTAGGTGCATGGAGTCACTAGCCAGTAAAATCTCCCACCATATCATGGCAGCTCGTGCCCAGAGGATGATGCCGTGGTACGTGATTCCCGGATTTTGTGCAACGACAGTCCAGCTGATGAAAGCTGTGGGACAGGTTGCCTGGATGACGAGTGCCCAAGCTGAATGCGTCGATAAGTGGATATACAGAGGTGCAGGAGGCTATCAAGTCTGCAGAGTGGACCGATGTGATATCTGGCCTTCTAGGAAACCTGAACCTTATGACGGTGCTCTAACCATAATTAGGTGGAACGGCTCGGCTGAGCTTTGTAACACCAATGGGTCTAGATCTGGTCCATTGCCTGTGGATAAAAGGTGTGATTAGATCGGCGATATGCTGGTTGATGTTGGATGAGGACTTCCCCTTCAACCAAAGAACGGTGTGATTCATGAATACAGGAATACAGTTGCTTGCTTACGGACAACACACATTGGCCGTAGATATCACTGAGCTGATGCATATGCATAACTGCATTTGAAAGTAGCGCAAAGGGTGCCGGCGGTTGTGTAGTAGGCAGGCGGATCTCGCAAAGTATCATGCGTAATGCAAGAAACTTTATTTTCAGCCCTAATTGAGGATCGAGAATGTCGAGAAGTCATAGACACGAAATAAAAGCTTCTTTTGAGACACTGCAGGCCTGGATCGCCCTCTTAGACGTGGACCAAGGTAACAAGAAAACTGCTAAGCTTAAGAAGGGCCCACAAAAGAGCCAATTTGGCAACAAAGACTTCGGCTTGGAGAGCCCCAACGCTCCCAAACGCAATATACGGACAAAGAAGCAGCTGCAGAAGATTATTCTGGTAGTTCCTCTGCTCAGCGTGACTGCAGCATGTCAGCACGTAGTAGTCCATGGCGGATAGACCAGCGCTTTCTTCGGTCCCCTTTCGGGTCCAGTTGATAATCTGGTAAAGTACACCATCTGAAAACGATAGCTGTACTTTCCCCAACAGGGATTTTGGTTCTCCACAGATCTCCTGGAGTAGGTCCATGCGGGACACCCGAAGCAGACTGCTTTCCGCCAACGCACCAAAGACGGCTTCAGCAGGCAAAGCCCGACCCACGAAAGAGGTGTAAAAGTCCGGCCGCAAAGCCCGAAACTCCACTACCCTGTCAGCTGGTTCGCCAGAAATTTGCCGGGCTGATGGCGACTGCATAATCTCGACCGGTCGATCCAGTCCTGCAGCGTGATATCGCACGGTCAATGCCCTAGCGGAATTTTCCACTAGGTATCGCAGGTATCCCCGAAAGAAGGTTTCAAATACGCACTCCATTGCGTTGGCACGACGGGAGATTGTCTCATCAAGCGGCTCCGGAAGATACCAGACCTTCAGCTTTCGCCACAGATGGAGAATTGCGGCCTGGAAGAAAATGCGAGGCTCCGTAATCATCCCCACCCAGCCCCATGATAGGAGCAGCCGGTATCTGCCGTAGGCGCTGAGAGCTGCAGGTCGAATCGCAGATCCCTCGGATCGGATGCTGGCAATGAGTTGAACGCGATCAGCCGAGGAGATCAGCACGATTCGGCTGTCGATCGGCTGTTCGCAGCCCTGCGCACACGGCAGTAGCGGATCGGCGGTTGATATAGTGTACGTCATTCCTTCCCGGGGAAAAAATGGCGACACATGGAAATCTTTTGGCCATCTGCTGGTGAATCGATGCGGCTTTGTGGGACTGAGATCACCAGGATCGGCAATACCGGCGTCATCTGGAGTCCCAGGAGGTGACCCCAGCAGATACATACGTCGCTCGCCAAAGTTGTTGTTCACCTCGAGGATCATGGCAGTCAATTGCTTGTTGGCCGAGTACAGATACCAGAACGAGACGGGGTTGAAGACACGGCCCCACACCTTGGGGGAAGTCAGGAGACAGGCATACGGATAGTCGTCGTCCTGAAGGTGCTGTTGGGCATCAGTATGTGCAGCGGATAGTGCAATACATAGTGCATAGCCTTACCTGGCTGTGCAAGTACTGACGAAGTTTCCCATTCAAATTTGCGTAATTCCCTCTCTCCAAGTAATCCTCAGCGTTGACCCTAAACCATCCGGAGCAGGCAGATGCAGAGTAGTGTTCGACATCTTCGCCTTCCCAGCGCACCATGAGGGCCATCCACGGGTAGGAGTAGGCAAATGAATGCACAAGAGGCTGGACTCTGGTGTGGCGCACCTGGCATGGGTAGAGTAGCGGCTCAGGGATTCTTCGATCATTTGAGGTGGACATCGTTTCGTGGACTCAGGTTGAAGCTGATGGACTGTAAGACGAGAGAATAGGTCAAACTGTGAAATGACTTTTTGAAGGGCCCATTTAAGATGTTCCAGACTCGGGAAACATGGTGACTTCCCTGGAACGGGCAGTGGATTCATGTGCCTGCAGCCGCATAAACTTTCACCAGCACTGTGTGGCAGTGGAGGAATCCAGGCGTGCCAGCTGCACAGCCTGTCGGATTGACCGTGTACCCACACATATCACTCCCTGTATCTGGTTTTTTTTACTAATATAAAAAGGTTCTGAAGCTAGCTGCCATTCTTGCAAAGACAGGTGGCATTGTTTTCAAGTAGGATGTGGGTGAAGTGAGGCGAAAGGGAAGATGGAGCAGAGTTGCCGGGAGGCAGTGATTGTCCCCAGGACACCCCGTGACCTGACACTGTTTCCTTTCTCAGGAAGACCTTTGTGCCCTACCAATTTAGGCTCTGAGATGCCTTGATTTCTATATGTTTTGTTGAAGGGGTTTAGGTCTGCGCTGGTGAATGCATGTAGGGCTCCATCGCCTAGCCGCAACGGCTTTAGACCTCCTACCAACCCAATAATCTAAATTCTCCTTGAGATTTCAAAATAGACTCCATATAATCTTGCCATCCTTATGGAAGCTGAAGGCATACAATCTACACGGTTGGTTCCTCTTTGATCAGTCAAACAACTTAGTTCATTGTCTTCATGCTCATGCACACTCATGCTAATTAATATCATATATTATACAGCCACATTATTCATACATCATAGACACAATCACAGCTCCGGATCAACCTTCTCTCCCAGCGCGGTCTGCTGGTTCCGACCCAGATACGTCGACTCCTCGATGTTGTTCAGCTCGTCTTCCTCCCTGTCCAGCTTCAGGTTGCAGATGAAGAACAGGTTGCCACCGACGAAGGCCAGCACGGCCACAAAGCCGTAGTTCCAGATCAGAAGGGGGTCGGTGGACAGGGCGGTCAGACCCTGCTGGATGGCTGAGGAGATGGCGTTCATGAAGAGATAGAGAGATGACACTATTCAGGATTCTGGTTAGTATTTGTCAAGATGGATAGGGGAAGGGTGCATACCCAAACTCTTCATGTTCTTGGGCGCTTTAGTGTACGCGTACTCGTATCCGGTGATGGAAGCGAAGATCTCCGAGAAGGCAATCAGCACGTAGGGCACGGTCTGCACCCACACGTTGATCGGGGCCGCCTCGTCGCAGCTGCTCGGGTGGTTGCCGCACGGGCTCATCTTGTAGATGTAGTACTGGGTCACGGCGGCAGCGATCATCGACGCCGAGGCAAGCAGGTAGCCCACGTAGATACGCTTGATCGGGGTGAAGTTGAGGCCCATCTTGCGCAGGCCCGGGTAGAAGAACTGGTCCATGAGCGGGATGAAGATGATCAGCGCCAGGGGGTCCAGGTTGTTGATGATGTCGTTGGGGACTCCGTGCAGCTGCATCGTCGCCGCCTGCGAGGTCAGGTTGTTGGTCATTTGGCCGTAGGCGAGCCCTGTTTTTGTTAGCGTAATTCAGACGACATGGGAGTACAGACAGCATGAGCGTAATCCGGACAACATGGGGCACTCACAGTACAGAGGGTACCAGGCGAAGACGGCGCACGCCTTGACGGCACGACGCACCTCCTCCACCCACTGGTCGTCGAAGGTCATCCACTTGGGCTTGTTGGCAATTCGGCTGGGCTTGACGCTCTCCCAGAACTCGGTTGACTGGCAGCGGCGGTAGCTGTAGATATTAGTATGCGTGCTTTTGGAAGGACACTCCAACTTACAAGGTCCTCGGGTTCCACGACCACTGTCCCTTGATGGCAAGGCTCCACAGCTGGAAGGCCTTCGTGACAACCGAGCCCGTCGGGGGAGTCACTGTATATCTCTTGCGACAGAAGAACAGAACAATCGGACAGAGACCGAACATGATGGTGGGGAGCAGGAACGCCAGCCAGTAACCCACATACTTCTCTGCGTACACCATGGCGACGGATCCAATGAGGGAGCCGACGTTGATCATGAAGTAGAAGTACAGGAAGATGCGGGTGATGGTCTGGGCGGGGTCGACGATGACGCGCTCACCGGTCTTGGGGATTGTCTTGATGAACAGCCGGGTTTCTTTGTACTGCTCGGCAATCAGGGGCGAAATGTTGGACCTAGGGATGTTAGCATTCTACAAGGCAGCCTTCATCGAGGTACGTACTTGAAACCACCCACGCCGATACCGAAAATGACCAGACCCACACAGAAACAGGCCAGGGCCCTGTCGGCGTGCACAATGACGGGCGGGATAGAGGAGATGATGATGATGATATGACCCAGCATGGCAAATCCGATGGAGACCTGGATGGTTCGCATCCGGCCCCAGTATTCATCGGCGATCCAGGCGCCCAGAATGGGCATGACGTAGCACCAGAATGTGTTGACTGACCGGTTAGCCTAGGCCAGCAGAATCGGAGGTGCGACTTACAAGTAGTCAGCGCGGTGGACGTCCGTTCACCCTGGCCCAGGGCCCCGGACTGTCCGCCGTAGCCGGCACCGGTTGCCGAGCCGGCGGGGAGAGGCTGCTGGATAAAGTTGACATCTAGACGGATTAGAGCGATCCTCATTCTGCGCGCGGTGATACATACAGACGGCAGTGGTTCCGTAGTACGAGAACCGCTCGCACAGTTCGACGAACGCGACCGTATACGCGGTCCAGCTGACCCTGTCGGACACTCGACGGAGGGTGCGTTCCTCCTCTTCGGTGGGATATTCCCGACCATCATCGGCAATTGAGGGCGTGGTGGTCGCGACCACGGCCGTCTCCTTCTCGTTAATCGGGGTCTGCAGCTCCTTCTCGGGAGCATGGGCCTGGGCGACGTAGACGAGGTCGTCTGCGGCGACGGGGTCACTCATGGTGGGGATGGAGAGCCCTGAGATGGGGAATGGAGGGAGGAGAGAAGTGGGAGAGAGGTGATCGTCCAGGTCCAGCCGATGAACTCAGGGAGGGAGGGGGCTAATAAAGCCTGGGGCGAGGCCGAGCTTGGCACATTCTGTTTGATTATGCTTTTGGTAAGCTCTGGCAGGTCTCGCGTGCAATCAATCCACCCCCCGCCACTATCAGCGGCGGGAACTAGACGGTACAGTGGGTGAGTAGCGAGACATCCAGATGCCCCAGAGACGGAGACTAGCGGTTAGCCCAGGTCATTGCTACTGGTCATGACACTGACCAGAATTGAGGTTCCGGGCGGATTAGCGTCGGAGACCGCGTCCACCTCGGCTTGGGCACCTACCACGTCTCGCCAGATTGAAGTTTGTTCTGTCCATGCGGCCGGTGGGTTGCGTTGCGTCTCCCGGATGGTTCTAGCGTCCCTCTAGAACATGGCATGAGGCATTCCGGGCAGGTCCTCGTGGCAAATTCCACCGTTGCGCTGTAATCGGAGGCGTAGTAGGGATAGGGCAACCATCTGCGTGGCCACCGACAGGGTCCAGGTGGAGGAAGGCGAATGAGTTCACCAGGATGATGCAAGCCGGGCCAAG
Organism: Aspergillus ellipticus CBS 707.79; assembly: GCA_003184645.1. Taxonomy (NCBI): domain Eukaryota; kingdom Fungi; phylum Ascomycota; class Eurotiomycetes; order Eurotiales; family Aspergillaceae; genus Aspergillus; species Aspergillus ellipticus. The sequence continues at coordinate 5,934 of KZ825803.1, read as the reverse complement.
CCCGTGGCATGGGCCACCATTGGTGCAGAGGTTGCACGGAGATGCGTCCCTGGAGTGCGGATCCAAAACCAGGAGAACGCTTGGGTGCTCGCTTGCCTGGCGGTTGGAACCGTCGTTGTATCCGAGCAAGAACGGGGCAGTTTTTGTTAGTCAGTTCGAGTTGTCGTGGACTAGACTAAAGTAGCTCCATGGTCAGGGCCGGCAAGGCGTTCGCTAATGCAGCCGGATGGATGCGCCAACCGTGGTTATTCGCGCCTCCCCGCATTCGGCCGCGTCCTGGTTCCTGAAGGCTGAAGGCTGAAGGTGCAGCAGAGTCAGTCGCCTGGACGGGCCTGGGTTCAGCCAGGCGCTGGACAGAATGAAGGCAACCAGCCGGGCTGAAACAGACACAGTCTGGACAGCGATCGGGGACGGCGACCCCGAGGCTGCTGATAAGGCCTGCACCGGCAGAGCGAGAAGGGAAGGGAGCAGCAAGGAGGAAAGCAAGCCCGACGGGGGCCAATAGTCGGGAACATGAGAAGTGAGAACCCCTGGCTGGAGGGCGAGGGGGGCCCTGACTGGGCGGGGG